>JAHSPS010061439.1:0-13402 GCA_033628365.1 Calidris temminckii | reverse complement strand
CAGTATATACAAAACCGTATCAAGCTCCCAGGATGACGATCACGTCACCAGCTGGCGCAGGGGAAAGTCCCAGGCTGGACTCGGTGATGGACAGGAGCCAGATTCTGGATCTGGAGTCAGGAACGCTCAGATCGGGATCAAAGGTAGACAAACAGACAGGGTCCTCCTTGGACGTCGGCCATTGAAGGAAGACGGTTGACTCTTTGATCCCTCAGCTTTTATACTGAGCATGATGCGGACGGGATGAAATACCCTGTTGGTCAGTTTTGGGTCACCTGTCCTGTCCGTTCCTCCCTACAGGTGGGACCCCTCTACGCTTTTCCGCTTCCGACCCTCCAACGGGGCAAATAACAAATTTGCCTGACCTTGGTTGTTATAGCAATAAGTATAAGCAGGGGCCTCTCTGCATACCATTCCTTGGTATAATCATGTCTTATCACTGTGAGAGTGAACAGTTTCTGAACAATATGCTGTTAATTTCAGAGTTTAGTTAGTCAGAAGAGGCCTAGCTAAAGAAGTAAAATTACTGAACAGAAAATTAGTTCTGTTTTACCTCAAACCAGGACAGCTCCTCAAGTCCTTTATTGTCCCGGGAATCTCTGCCATGAAATGACCCAGCCAGCTTCCCTGGGTATTGCATGCACAGGGCACCCTCACCCTCTCCACTAGATCCAGGGATCCAGGAGGGAGAAGAACGCAAATTTCCATCCATGGTCTGCCTGTTGTGGGTAAAGTCTGCTCTCAGATACATCTCAGGCAAAAGAGCATTATTATTATTATTATTTTCTCATAGCAGGACCCAGAGTCAGCCAACAGATTAAAAAATGAAAAGCATCTCCTTTCACAATATAAAAGTATAGAAAATAATAAGCAAAGTATTACTATCAATAGTGCCATGCTAGTATTTTCTCTGGCATTATCTTTACATTAGAAAATTGGTGTTTTAATGAAGTCTAATTTGTAATTAACACTGGTTTCTTTTCCACAGACATGTTTTTATTACTTTTATACTAGAAAGGCTACCATTACAAAAAGACCCAAAATATTTTTGGCTAAAAGAAACGTGTCGTGAAGGCCTCAAGGGTGAATTTTGCTGCCTGCAGTGCCATTCTCACCTGGAAGTCAGACTCATCAGCAAGACTATATCTCCCCTAGCACTTCACTGTCTGAAGATTTCCCAAATGTTCAACTTTCCTTCAATAAGAAAAGAAACCATGATGTATTATGGAAGGTTTAGCAGCAAACTCCACTTTCCCTGTGACACAATATTAAAAATATTTTGAGGACTGAATTCATTTAAAATAATATGTTAGATGGAAAATCATAATAAAACTGAAATCTCATCTCTGCTCCCCCACCCTGAAAATTATGCAGAAAGAAATTTCTGTCCAGTTAGTTTTCCCACTTCTCAGATGGAAAGAAAAGTACAGGGAAAATAGATGCATTTTCCAATAAATACATACTGAGCCTGTGACAAGGTATAAACTTAACATCAACACATCATTCCTAGCACTACACAAATTTCTTTCTGCTGGAAGCAAGAGTACAATTACACATAGACCTCCAGACAGCTGGCCTGCAGTAAGAATTTTTCAACACTTTGAGTTTGAGATAGATGACAAAAAAACATCTATGTCACAAATCAGGTGGGAGAAGTTTTGCCTGCTGGAGTTGATGAATATTCAAATCACAGCTTCCATGAAATACCATAGCACCATAGTCAAATAGAGTTTGTAACAAAATCATTCCTTGACCATTTGGGATCTGGTCCACAAATTAAAGTGTTTTAGTTCAAAACAACAAAAAGGAAAAGAAAAATATAATTTTTCCCCAATTAAAATATAATACTTGGGCAAATAATTTTTTTCTCAAATCCCTCTCTTTTCCAAAACCAGTGTTGATAGAGATAAGAGTTGATAAGAGAATTGCTCCCAGTCTTTCATTATGATCCACAGTGCACAATGACCAGTATTTCTAATGAGTCACAGGTTCAGAGCTGGGCTGGAAACACAGTGAAAGTATTCAAACATGTAAAGGAAAACAAAATTTCCTACTATTTCCCTTTTTAGGTCCTGGGCAGGGATCTAGTACAGTGTATGAACAACTCAGGGGTAACAATTAAAAGCCATGGGATCATTACAAGCATAATAGACAAAAGCTGTCATAGAATCACAGAATTGTCTAGGTTGGAAGGGACCTTTCAGATCATTGAGTCCAACCATCAACCTAACACTGACAAAAAACATCACTAAACCATATTGCTAAGCACCACGTCTACTTGTCTTTTAAACACCTCCAGGGATGATGATTCCACCACTTCCCTGTGCAGCCTGTTCCCATGCTTAATAACCCTTTCCGTGTAAAAATTTTTCCTCATATCCAATCTAAACCTCCCCTGGAGCAACTTGAGGCCATTTCCTCTTGTCCCATCACTTGTTACTTGGGAGAAGAGACTGATCCCCACCTCTCCACACCCTCCTTTCAGGTAATTGTAGAGAGCGATAAGGTAAGCCTTATCCTCCTTTCCTCCAGGCTGAACAACCCCAGTTCCCTCAGCCTCTCCTCATAAGACTTATTCTCCAGACCGCTCACCGGCTTCGTTGCCCTTCTCTGGACGTGCTCCAGCACCTCAATGTCTTTTTTGTGGTAAGGGGCCCAAAACTGGACACAGTACTCGAGGTGGGGCCTCACCAATGTCAAGTACAGAGGCTCAATCACTTCCCTAGTCCTACTCGCCACACTATTCCTGATACAGGCCAGGATGCTATTGGCCTTCATGTAGGGAATAAGCCCCTCCCAATAATAAGAGTAGTACTCAGTACTTTGCATGTTGAAAGGCACCTTGAGAAGTGGGAGAAGCATCTGTGTTGGTACCCACATTTTGCAAATGGAGAAAATAAGACCCTGAGGCCCATTTTCATTTCAACGAACTTCCAGTTGCTCAAACACTTATGTCAGGGCTGGGTTATCCTAAGCCAAGAGCATCTGAAAGACCCTCTCAGTCATAATTCATATTGTATGCCACCCAATTTCCCCTCGAGACAGCAATTCCATGGCAAAGGAAAGATGTGGATCCCAGCCATGACTACTGCCAGCTTCGAGGTCTTTCACTCTTGTCCATGCATCTGTCATCCCTGAGGACCAAATCCTGCAATCCTGCTCTGGCTCATTGGGGAAGGAGATCTGGACACAGGCAGCTCTGACAGCCCAAGGAAAGCAGACCCTTGTGGAAAAAACCTCATTTTCCTTGAGCTCTGGGACTACTTTTTTCTCTCCATGAAGGGATGAAAGAGTGATGCCAAGGGATTTCAGAGCCAGCCCCTCAAACACTAGGAAGTAGCAAAGGAGTCCAGCCAAAGCTACACAACTTTCCCTAAATGCTGCCCCTTCCTAATTCTGCTTTCAAAGTGATTTGCTTACAGTATCTCTAACTTCCTTCTCCCCACCTGCCACTCAATCAGAGCTAAATGTCAAATGTCTTTGATGTCTTATCCATCAACCATGACAGGCATGCTATAATAAGCAACTGCCTTCCTGACAAACTGTGCTCTCTGAAAGTCGTCTTCAACTTTACTGTAATTTGCAGATTTCCTTTAGTTTTATTTTTAACATTGTCTCGCCCCAGCGGTCTGTGTGTGTCCCTGGGATCACTCTGTGTCAAGGGCATCCCTAAGGAGTATGCTCTCCTCTGCAATGCCCTGCAGGAGCAAAGACAGGTGAGAATACCTGAATCGCTGTAGACCCAGGGATAAGTTGAGCAGTACAATCATCCTGTGGTCTTCTTAAATCATCCTGGGAGGGAGACACTCACAGAGGGATTCCTCAGTGACAGGTCCCAACACCACCACACTCCATGCACCTGAGGGATGGCTTAAGGCATCCTCACACCCTGCCTCTCCCCGTGGGCAGCACAAGCACCATGAGCAAGCAGCACAAGTCAGAGCAGGTTTGAAGTTGCCCACAGTGACTTTGGGGACCGCCTCTAAGGAGAGCTGAGCAGGGTTTAGCTGAGCATGGTCATCTAACATGCAGTCCTCTCCTGCTCATGGGCATGTTTCTCATTTGATGCTGAGGCTTGTGTGAAGACAAATGCTAGGGTTGAAAGACTAAGAGCAAAAAAAAAGCTATTGACTTTCTGACAGAAAATTGCATATTCTGTACTATTTTCCAGAGGACTAGCATTGTGGGGATTTATAATGCATCTGCCTATTTCCAAAATTACTTGGTTGAAAAAGCATTTTTTTAGAGCAAATAGGTAGTTTTTCTCCTCCCTTTCCCACTTGTGTGAGCCAATGCAGGAAGAATGCAGGAACAACCACAAAACCACGGATTAAGAGCAAAGAACAAATTTAATCTCAATACCTCATGGATGCAGCAAACCATGGGAGGTCATTTATTTTGGGACAGGGATAGTCAGGGTGTTATGGTTTGAGAAAACCCATAACAATCTATTGTCGTTTAGACAATTATTCTATCACCCGATGACCCCTCCCCACCCAGAAAGGGGAATCAGGGAACACAAAGAAACCTAAGGGTTGAAATATAAATAGATTTAATAGACTAAGACTAAATAATTAACAATAATACTAAAGAACCAGTATTAATCCCTGATATGGGGGAGAATAACTAACAGTTAAATAACAAACTTTTGATAGAGTAGTAGGTCAGTAGGTTAATCTGCTAATTCATGTCTCAAAACAATAAGAATGTTGGGTAAGATGCGGAACGAGAGATAGGAACTATGAGCCAAGAGCAGCTCAAAACCAACTGAAACCAGTCCTGCAGTTTGGATAAGTCCCAATGAAGATCTGGGTCAGTGAGAACAAAAAAAGGTAACTAGCGGTGATGAAGAGAAGTCTCCTTACTTCATCATTGGGACCCCCGACGACCACCACCAGGAGGCACTGCGCAGACGCAGAAGGGCGGAGAACATGGAAATGGGTTCGAGAGACTAATTTTAATATGAAGCGGGACAGGACATACATATGTATAGGCGTCTTGCAACATATATTAAATATGTATAAGTTAGTAGCATAAATATGGAGATTTTGGGTTTCGAGGGCGCGCACAGTTTGGTGGGACTACCCCCCTGTGCTGCCCCGCGCTGAATAAACATACCTACTTTTCAACTTATGAGTTGTGGAGTCCCTTTCCGCACGTCATCCCAATACTGGTATAAGATATAGAAGAATTATACTCAGCCAATTCTATCAGTAGGAAGCTGTGCACTCCCAGCAGTGGGCAGCAAATGTCAGACACTGCGAGCGCAATGGCTTCAGGAGGAAGGGAAGGCCTCAGGGGTCTGGCACTGGGGCAAGGAGTAGTCTGGACCACTGCCATCAAGGGAGAGAGAGCTACGCACCAAACTTTTCTAATTTATATTGAATGTGACATTCATGGTATGAAATAATTCTGTTGGCCAGCCTGGGTCAAATGCCCAGGCCTTGCTCCTCCTTGTCCCTGCACCTGGCAAGGCTAGAAAACATTAAGACCTTGAATCCCACAGAGCCTGGCTGGCTATAAAGTAAATATTTTCACAAATTCAGACACTAGAGTCTTCTAGAAGTGCAATTTTCCCAAGTATTGGAAGAAAAGTTAGTCCTGTGTCTCTCAACCCAGGACACAGGGAAAGGAAAGACCTAAACTGTGCTGACTTTATTTGGAAAACTTGAATTTGGGGGTGGTCTTTTACAATTACTCAGCATTTTCTGTTCACACTGAAAATAGTGGCAGGACTACCTTGGACTTCAGCAGTCATTGAGTTGTTAAAAAATAATTGCGCTTTCCAGGATATTTCCAGAAATAGTGGAAATTAATTTTGAGTTATTTTAGACTTGGTTTTCTCATATAATTTTGCACTAATCAAACTTTTACACCTTTGAAAACTGTAAGCATTCAGATTTTGTGCCTGCATACATCCATTTCATGTACTCATATTGTCCCTTGCTACATAGACAGTGATGTGAAGACAAGCTGCAATGACGGTTCCATGCGTTCAGATAGTCTAGCTTAAGACAATGCATATCTCTGATATTGCATCTGGGACTAGGTATGAAGCATCTCTTTTTTTCAACATAACAACCTCCAGATTTAGTTAAATCAATGTGAATACAATACGGATTCTTAGAAATCGCCATGTTCATTCCTGCATAAAACTAGTCAGGTATCCTAAGCTTCAGCAAAGGCAGTTTCCACAGTTCAAGGAGTGTAGCGTATGAAGGCACGGACCCCGGTCGGAGGTGCAACCAGAATCGTTTATTACAACACTCAGCTTATACAGTCTTTCAGATCACTAAGTCCATCCGCATTATCTTCTTTCCCAACCGACACCCCCTTGCAACCCCCAGCTGCCGGACTGGTGGATTTCCCCCCAATCAGTAGGGTCGTTAGGCGCTGTTTATGGGTCGTTAGGCGCTGCTCACAGCCATCCCTTCCAGTATTTTTGCTTATTCTGTTCCTTCTTCTGGTCTTTGCTTTTTCCACAGTCCTGTTCACCCACAAAGGAGGATGGTGATTTTGCACCTGCCTCAAAGTTTAGACTATTTAGATCTTATGTTTAAATTGTAGTTGTTGTTGTACACATTTGAACTGTGCACTTTGTGGGATCTGGCTAATTCCAGAGGCAACACCATTTATGTTATTACTTGATGCCAGTAGTTACAAAAATAGTAACTATGCTCCTTAGCCCACAGTGATTCTCTCAAATTGGCTAAGAACTGCCACATTACTAGCAGCAAAATTGCTACATGTTTCTGGAATAAACAGTCTACAAGGAATGCAAGAGATATCACAAGTAGGTCGCTACTCACCCATGCACATGTCCCAGGGGACAGCGGCTTGCATGTGAGCTAGTCATGTAGATAAGGGTGAGACTGTTTTGCTGGGACAATATTCTGGCAAACAGAAAAAGATTCAAGCCATTCACTGCACAAGACTGCAGTTGGTTTCAGGACTGATGAGGAAGCTGATACATCATCTCAGAGAAGTGATAAAGGTTTGCCGTGGCTCATCTGCTCCCCACTGGGAAGAAACAGTTGTTAGTGAGGAACAACCAAGAAAAATGTTTGAATGCTGAGCACACAACTGCAGAATGAGGTGACACCTATGTAGGAACAAATTTATATAGTCAAAGATCCTGTATTCCCATCACTGAGCTGTAAGGCAAGTAAAGACCAATGACAAGAATAGAGGATAACTGAGATCCATGTTCAAGCTATGAAGTTGAATCCAATTCAAGATGCCCTACAGCTGTTTAACTAACTAGGAAAACTTAAGCAATATCCCACAGTCAGTCTCAGTCATCTCCACTCATAATAGCTCAACAGTTCCCCTTGCCATGATAAAAGCTATCAAGAAACAAATCTGCAATATCTGCAAGGAAGGTTTTGAGCCAATCAGTAATCATTTGTATCCATTTCTTCAAACTCAGTGAGAATGTGGGGTGGGAATACGCTGTTTTATGCACATTCCATCTGTAAAATATTGATATCTTCTACAAACATCATGACCTAACTCATTATTTTGGCAGCTACCACTCTCTCAGGGATCATCTACTTATGTCAGATTCATAGAATCATAGAATCATAGTGTGAGAAACACCGGCTCACACTTAAAATTTGAAGAGGACAAAGTCACTGGAGCAAAGATTTATTGCACGAGACAGTGCAATATCGGGTGCATCTCAAAGTAGGGGCACACACATCTTTAGGTTTTTAGATATTTTATACCTTTCTTTCCCGGCCGCCTGAATACCTGTCTCTCTTCTCATTGGCTGAGAAGTTGGAGCTCACACTCTTCCCGACCGCCTAAAGACATGTGATAAATGATTTAGCCTCAAACAGGATTCCAATTAAAGTTTACAATTTATTAAACGAGTAAAGACAAGCAAACAGCGCTGGGTGCACCGGGAGCCTCCGCTCAACCAAGGCACACCACGTGCAAGTCCCGTTTTGGGTTTATATTTCTTCTGTTAATACATATTCATACAAAGGTTGGCCTATGCTAATGATCTCCAGGGATGGGCGTGTCTTCTTTGGCGCATGCCCTCCTCACCTTCTGGAATCTTCTGTGACTCCTACCCGGTGGTGGTGGTCGGTGGGTAAAGTAGTTTTCCTTGGCTCGCCCCCAGGACGACCCCCGACTCCAGGCGTGTGCCCCTCCCGTTCAGCACCGTGCGGCCAGTAACAAAAACTGGTTTCCTCAGGGGTTCTTGCAAGAAACAGAAACTACATACATACAATCCCGCTTCTCCCAAGCGCATGGTCATACAAGGACAAACAGAACAGTTAAAGATATTAACACGAATCAGGTGAACACATTTCACAATCCCCCATCTTCTTTTTTTATGGTATTGATTCGTGTTTTTGTTTCTAATTGAGTCAATACTTGCCGAATTGGTGCCAATTTTGGATCTTCTTTTGTCTTTAGTATCATCAGGGAATGAGCTTTCTCTTTCCCTGGTTCCGGATCAACAGGTACTGCAGTTATCTGCATTCCTTGTATGACTAAGTGTATCAGTCTAGTAAAACAAGGTATTAAACATGGAATTATTAACAATCCTCCACATCCTTCATCATCAATTTCTAAACAACAATTACTAAGATTAAATTTTCCACAAACACCCCCTTCTTTTGCTAGCAAATAATCCAAAGCTAAACGATTTTGGTACAAAGCAGTTCTCATCTTGGTGTTCTGTTTCGCAGTTAATCCAAGTGCATCTCCAGTTGTATTTACTATTTCTACTACAGCTTGTAATTATTCTTATTTAGCATATATATTGGGGTTCTATATCCCCAGGATCCATCTTCTGCCCATGTAGCTGGATCATAGCAGGCAATGATTCTTTTGGGAGGCCAGTCGTCATCTTTCCAATTTGTAGGCTCTGTTTATGGTGCCTTTTTCTTAACTCATCAGCTTCAGCATACACTTGGACTCCTAATCACTCTGCCCGATTTATAGGTAACAGGAAAAAACTGGGTCTTATATTTCCTAATACACAGGATCTTCCACCACAAACATAACAATTAGCTACATTTTAATGACTTAGCAATGTTTTCGGCAAGATTTACAAATAAATTTTTAGCAACTGTGGGAATTTTGTATTTTACTCCTGTTTCTATTTCGTGATGAGTTAAATAACAGTTTTGTGTATAACCTTAAGGGAGTTCTTTTGGATCATAGCATACGGTCTTGTTATCTTCTCTGCATAAAGCATCCTTCACAGTCACAGACAGGTGTACATACAAGGTACACCAAGGTTTGGGAACTTATCCATTCCTTTCTAGTAGTCACCACACATTGACTGCAGTTATTTTCCGTAGCTAGAGTCAAGGAACTCACCCCGAGCAGGAGTAGAAGAGGTCCGGTCAGGGCCATAGTGATCGGCGGTCACAGCCCGAAGGGGTTGCAGCCCTCGGCAGACCTTTTCAAGCCGCAACACCGGTTCCCCCTCCGGTCTTGCCCTCTTCTTTTATCCTAAGGGGTGGCCTTTTCTGATTTGTGTGTATGCTATGTCCCAAAAATTTGGTATATACTGTGGATAGCCTGTTACTGATACAAATTGTTTTTCCTAATAGGTACCCACTTAGGAGTCTCTCTATTCACCAATTTTTACAAGAGTAGTCACGATAAAATTCCCACAGCCACTTAGCTTATATTCTTTGAAGAAGGCCTTTTCAGGTTCATCCAATGGTTAGCTTAGTTTCTACGGGCTCAGATGTGACTCTCTACTCCTTCACTGGACCTTTTACTCGCGACATGTGTGTCCATCCTTTTTCAGCAGTTCTCACAGCCGTTTCTGTAGTTAATAAAACAAGAAAAGGTCCTTCCCAAAGGGGAGATAAATTTTCTTCTTTCCATGTTTTTATTAGAACCTTATCTCCTGGTTCTTGCAAATGCTAAAGGTGGTGTTTGGGCCACCATCCCAATTTCTCTTAACTCTTTTAATCTTTTTCCAATGGTAATTACATATTTTTGGATACTTTGATCCTCAATTACATTATTCCCCAAAGGCATTCCTTGAAAATAAGGCATGCCGTATAGCATTTCATATGGGGATAATCCAGTCTCACTGTGTGGTTTAGTTCTTATGTTTAAAAGTGCCAATGGTAGACATTTCGTCCAAGGCATTTGTGTCTCAATCATTAATTTAACCAATTGTTGTTTTATTGTTTGATTCATTCTTTCTACTTTCCCTGAGCTCTGTGGGTGCCATGGAGTGTGGTATTCCCACTGAATACCTAATGATTGACGTAATAATTTTATTATCTTAGATGTAAAGTGTGTGCCCTGATCAGAATCAATGTACTGGATTATCCCATATCTAGGTATCAAGTGTTCTAACAAAATTTTTACCACCATCTGTGCAGTAGCTTGCGCTACAGGATAAGCTTCTACCCAAATTTTTCCAAAAGTGTAGACCACTCCGTACCCATATTTAGAATCCGTAAATATAGTCCCGCTTTTTCCTTTTACTAATTCCAGGGCCCTACAGAGGGCATACAGCTCACAAGCTTGAGCTGACCATGATGGACTCAGAGGTCCTGATTCCACAAGTTCTAGATTCTTATTAATTATTGCATATCCCGATTTTCTCTTCCCTTCCACCACTTGGGACGAGCCATCTATAAACAATACTTCTCCATTTTCCAACTCAGTATCTCTTAAATCTGGCCTCACCTTAGTCTGAGTCTCAATTACCTCTATAACAATTATGTTGTACTTCCTCTGATGGCTCTCCAAACAAAAATTGTGCTGGACTCTGAGCAGAAGTCACCCTCAGTTCTAAGTCAGGGGAGTCTACTAGTATTGCCTCATACTTTAGGATCCGGCTATCCGTTAACCACTTTTCCACCTTCTGTTGTAAAACATTTCTAACATTGTGTGGAGTATAGACCTTTAAAGGAGCACTGAAAGTAATTTTCCAAACTTCTTCTATCAATAATGCTGCAGCAACCAAAGCTTGGAGACAAGCAGGCCATCCCCTACTTACTGGATCAAGTAACTTAGAACAATAACCCACAGTTTTTTTTATTCCTGCCCAGTCCTGGGTAAGAACTCCATGTGCTGTCTGATTTGATGTATTCACAAAAAGATAGAAAGGTTTTTCTAGATCTGGGAGGCTCAATACAGGTGCTTGTATTAATGCCTTTTTTACTTCCTCGAATTTCCGGTCATCCTCTGTAAACCACTTAAGTTGGTTACTAGTTAATTTTTCATATAGGAATTTTACCTTTTCACTATAATTTTCAAGCCATGGTCTACAGTATCCTAATAATCCCAATATTTGCCGAATTTCCTTTTTAGTTTGTGGGGGTCTTAAGGATAGAATCCCAGATATCCTGTCAGGATCTAGCTTCTTTCTTCCCTTACTCAGCCAATGTCCTAAATATTTTACTTCTTGTTCTACAGACTGTAGCTTTGATCGGGACACCTTCAATCCCTTTTCTGCTAGAAAATTTAACAATTTGATGGTGGCTTTTCGGGTTACCTCTTCATTTTCTCCTGCCACTAATAAATCATCTACATACTGTAATAATTTTACCTCCTTGGATGATGTGAAATCCTGTAAGATTT
The DNA here is from genome assembly GCA_033628365.1 of Calidris temminckii. Taxonomy (NCBI): domain Eukaryota; kingdom Metazoa; phylum Chordata; class Aves; order Charadriiformes; family Scolopacidae; genus Calidris; species Calidris temminckii. The sequence continues at coordinate 1,828 of JAHSPS010061439.1, read as the reverse complement.
TCTCTAAAGTTTGCCCAAATAAATTTGGTGACTCGGTAAACCCCTGTGGTAATACCGTCCATCTTAATTGCTGTTTTTGTCCTGTTTCGGGGTCCTCCCACTCAAAAGGAAAATAATCTCTGGATCCCTCGTCCAGGGGACAGGCCCAAAAAGCGTCTTTTAAATCTATTACACTATACCAAGTATGCCTGGGAGAAATATGACTCAGTAAAGTATAAGGATTTGCCACCACAGGGAATTTAGTGATCGTTCGCTGATTACAGCTCTTAAGTCCTGCACCATTCGGTATGACCCATCCAGTTTCTTTACAGGGAGGATGGGTGTATTATGAGGTGACATACATGGTTCCAAAGTTCCTTTTTCTAAAAGTCTGTCAACTACAGGTTTTAATCCTTTTCGACCCTCCATGGGTATAGGGTACTGCTTGATTCTAATTGGGCAATGTGGATCTATTATTTGACCGCTTATGGGGTTCATTTTTATCTTTCCAGTTTCCCCTTCTTTATACCACACCAAGGGGTTAATAGCTTCTTCATCCTCCTGTGTTAAAGTATATAATTTAATCTGCAATTTGTCCCCCTGACTCTGAATGGTCAAGTTTAATTTCAAAATCAAGTCCCTTCCTAATAAATTGTATTCTGCTTCAGGGAGCAAAAGTAAATCATTAAGACAAATTTTCTTTTCTGTTTCTACTTGTACATCTTTTAAGATAGGTACTTTAAAAGGCTCTCCTTTTGCCCCTACTACTGACATATAACTCCTCCCTTCTTCTATTCCTTGTGGAAGTTTTTGAATGGTTGATTTTTCGGCTCCTGTATCTACTAAAAATAAAACTTCCTCTTTATGGGGACCAATTAATAATTTTATCAAGGGCTCTGTTGATGTTGAAGTCCCCAGAAGATATAGCCCCTGACACCCCTAATCTTCTTGGAACATTTTCTCATCTTGTTCTCGCTTACGGCAGTTCCTCTGAATATGTCTCCTCTTGTTGCAGTAGTAACAGACGGGAAGTGTAGATCTCTCTCTATAAGGCTGTCCCTGGGGTGTCTGCTCTATTGTTTTTTCCCTTTTCTCTTCAGATGGACTCTTATTTTTCTGGCTTTCTTTTACTGCTGCTAAAAAAAATTTTTGCCTTTACTTTCTGTTTTGATTCATCCCTCCTAACATAGACCTTCTGGGCTTCTCTGAGTAACTCCTCTAATCCTTTTTCTTGCTAGTCTTCAAGTTTTTCTAACTTCCTTTTTATATCCCCCCAGGATTTGGCTACAAATTGTGTTCTAAGGAGTGCAGTCCCAGCCACTGTATTCGGATCAATTCCAGAATACATTTGCAGGCTTTTTCTCAACCTCTCCAACCACTCTGTTGGAGATTCGTCTTTTCCTTGTTGTTCATTAAATGCTTTATTAATGTTTTGCCCTCGGGGAACCGCCTCCTTTATTCCCTGTATGATTAATGTTCTCAAATCCCTCATGTTTTGTCTTCCTTGGGGTTGTTGATGATCCCAGTGGGGATCCACATGTGGCCATTTTTGATCTCCCGGGGGTCCTGCCTGATTCTGTCTTTCCCAAATTCTCATTCCAGCTTGTCTAATCATTCCCCTTTCCTCAGCAGTAAATAAGATCGCAAAAATGGATTGCATTTCTTCCCAGGTATAGGTATTGGGGCCTAGGAATTGGTCTAGTTTTTCAGCTACTCCAAGGGGATCATCTAATAAAGTCCCCATTTCTTTCTTAAAATTCCTTACAGCAGTGGTATTTAATGGGACTGTCACAAACCCGATGCCTCCCTGATTGCCTCCGAGGGGTACCTCTCGTAAGGGATACAGAGA
>JAHSPS010061430.1:0-11527 GCA_033628365.1 Calidris temminckii | reverse complement strand
GTAACAGGTGGATTGGGTGTTGAAACCATAGCACAGATTTGTCCCTCATAATCAGCATCAGTGACTCCTACATGTATCATAATTCCTTGTACAGTAGCACTTGATCATCCAATTAATAATGCACTTAGTCCTTGTCCGATAGGTCCCCAAGCATCCAGGGGGACTTTATGTACCCCGTGTGTTGTTATAGTTACTGTGTTGGCGGTGGATACATCCATGCCGGCTGATCCTCTGGTTTTCCCTGATAACAGGTCACAAAGGCTTGTTTTTGAGGATGGCTGAGGAATGGATTGTTTACTGATGTGGCAGGCACTTGTGTCTGCGTGCGCCCCCTCGCGCTCTTCTTGCTGTTTCCCTGTGGCAAGGGCTGGCCTTTTAAGTGAAATTTAGACCGACACTGCTTTGCAAAATGGCCATTTTTTCCACATTTATGACATGTGATTACTGCCGCTCCAGCCGTGCCACCCTTTTTATTTTTATTAGGACACGCTATTTTAATGTGCCCACTCTGGCCACAATCAAAGCATTTCTGGTCTTTTGTTCTCATAGCAGCCATGGCCGTGGCCAGGGCAGTCATTTTATGCTCTACAGATCCCACTTTAGCACAAGCCTGTATCATCGCGTCCAGGGTGGGGTCCCCTGGCAATGTCTCAATAATTTTCTGGCAATCGGCATTTGCATTGTCTCTTGCAAGTTGAGTTATTAACATGGTTCTTAGATTGATATCAAACACTTGTCTTTCAACCGCAGATTGCAACTTTTCAACAAACTGTAAGAACGGCTCTGTAGTACCCTGTCGAATCATGGTATATTTTGCTTTAGGTTCCGCTAATTCAGCTGTCCGCATTAGGGCTTCCATGCCCACAGCCTTAATCTGTTCTAAAATCAACGGATGCCACTGTGCCTGATGTTGTGGATTAGAAAACCATCCTGTTCCTGTTAACACGTCTGAACTATTACCAAAACGCACATCGTCTTGTGGATATTGTAAATTACGCAGTGCTTGGGCATCAGCTTTCTGCGCCCAGATCGTTCTAAAAACACTATATTGCACCGGTTGAAACATTATCTGCGCTAGCATAGCAATATCATAGGGTGTCATTTCTTCCATAGTTATCAGTCTGAGTAATTGCATAGTCGCCGGAGAATTCGGACCATATTGTGCCACACATTTTCGCAAATCCTGGATCACTTTCCATGCATACGGTCTGTGCTCATCCATTATCCCTTGTGCTGCATCCCCCCTCACAACAGGAAAAGCCATAGGTACAGAAGGATCGGCAGCAGGCTGCGTCATTGGGGTGTCTATTGCCTCGGATAAATCCCAGTTCCCTTCCTGCAAAGCCTGTGCTTTTACCTTCTGCCAAAAAGTTACAAGATTACATGGACGAACAGTAATACGTGCAGGAGGGAAATCCCACGACCGAGGTACCTTTTTGCAAGAGGGACCCCCAAGGGGTCTCTCCGACTGCCGTTCCAGTTCCTGACCCTGCTCCTCCTCCCCACCCCGATCCATCGGATCATCAGGGCCTTCATCTGGGAGTGGGGGATACAAAAATGAGTTCGTAGCATGTTGAATTCCTCCTTCATCTGAAGGAGGAGGTATCTGGACCGACGGCAGAGCCAACGGCGGGGCCGACGACTCAGACGGCGGAGCCGATGGCAAAGCCGACGGCGGAGCCGATAACTGAGGTGGTGAAGTCAACGGCTGTACTAGAAATGAGTTATTGGTGTCAACCTAGGGCATATCGGTATCAACTGAGGGCAGCGCTTCCAGATCATTTAACAGCTCTTCAGGTGTTTTATAAGTTCTATTACTAGCTGCGAAAGAACGTTTCGTATACATCCCATCATCAGAATCTGCCCAAAGTGGCACCCTCCTGTGCAGCCCCTGAGCTTTAGAGCGTGCTCCAAAATCTGCAATCTTTTGTTTATCTGGCATTACATTCCCCGTTGTCCCCTTAGGGTCCGTAATTTGTTTATTCCCTTGACTCTGTTTCTCTGAAGGGAGGGAGGGCGGGGGCAGGGGGGGCACAAGAGTTTGTACGGCATTAGAAGCAGAGGCGGTGCCTTCTGCCTGGTCTCGCTGTGCTTTAAAGTCTTTCAGCGTCTCGTAAAGCAGACGCCACGTCGTTAAAAGTGCTGTAGCATCTTTTGCCCCCCATGTAGCATGATCAAACAACTTATCGCCTAACTCTTTCCAAATAGAAACACTAAAAGAATTTACAGTAGTTGGCTTATATCCTTGTTCTTTGCTCCATAAAAGCATTTTTCGTAAAGACAATTCATCCAACTTAACTCCTCGTTTTTGCAAAATCATTTTCCACATAGAAATAATCATAGTCTCTTCCTTACTTAATGAAGTACCCATGTTCCCAGCAGCTCACCTTATTCAGGTGTCTCTTCCAAAGCCGGCTCTGGCAGCTCTACCCGCTGCTCTCTGCTATGCTGGGCTCCGTCTCCGCGGCTCTACCTGCCGCCCTTGGTTCAATTGGAATCCTAAATCCAATCGCACGTAATTAGATGTCCGGGGTCACCAGATGTCGTTGTTGAGACGGACACGACACACAGAATTTCGTGAGTGAAAATCCCAAAAGACCCCCCTTTATTGTTTTAACAAGCTTTTTTATATCTTTCTTAGGAACGTGTGTCCATACATAATTGGCTCACTCAAAGATCAACAGTACATGATTGGATAACTTCTTTTTCTTCTTTGTTCTCAGCTGCAACTTCAGTAGCTTTCCTCTGTTGGCAGCTTGACAGCTCCTAAATCTTGTTGACTCCCTTCTTCTCAGGACTCTCAGGCCTCTTCAAGGATACACTGGTATCTGCTCAAGGTCGATGTTAAGCTCACATTCTGATCCCTCGGACCAGCCGAGGTTTCCCACATTTACCAAACAGCAAGCCTGGAAGAGCTCTACAGAGGGGAAAGCACAGCTGTTCCATCATGGCTTCCATGTGTCCTGTAGGCAATATCTATCTTAAACTCATCTTGTAAAATTACTCAATTCCTTATGCTTGTGAGCCTTAAGACTCACGGTAGTAGGTGGGTCTTAAGAAATTCTTTCTTTTGCTTTTCCATTTCACCTGGCATGCATCTTAGAGATCTGTCATGGCATTCTCTGGTCTCATCTGACCAGATGAGTGTAAATGTCCATTTTACCTGCAGCCTCTACCATCCAGCTGTAGTTTTCAATTAAAGCATTAACAGAATGTCCAGGTTTGAGGTAAAACAGAACCAACTTTATGTTCAGTAATTTTACATCTTGGCTAGGCCTCTTCTAACTCTCTGAAATTAACGGCATATTGTGGAGAAAACTGCTTGTTCTCAGAGTGATAAGACCAATGTTAGTACTTTATACCAAGGAATGGGATGCAGAGAGGCTCTTGCTTATACTTATTGCTATAACAACCAAGGTCAGCCAATTTTGTTATTTGCCCCTTAGAGGGTTGGAAATGGAAAAAGGGTAGAGGGGTGATTCTGAGTGGACAGGACAGGTGACCCAAACCTGACCAACAGGGGTATTCCATCCCATCTGCCCCATGCTCAGTATAAAAGCTGAGGGATCAAAGGGTCAGCACTCTTTCTTCAATGGCTGATGTCCGAAGAAGACCTTGTCTGTTTGTCTGCCTTTGATCCTGGTCCGTGTGTTCCTGACTCCAGAGCTGCAACTCAATACCCATTTGTTGCTGAGTCCAGTCTGGGACTACCCCAGTGCCTGCTGGTGATGGGACTGTCATCCTGGGAGCTTGATACGGTTTTGTATATGTTGTATTTATTTCAGTATTTTCCTCTTTTTTGATTTTAATATTAATCCTTCATTAAAGTAGTTTACAGATCCACAGATTTGACAGAGTTGGAAGGGACCTCTAGGTATCATCTAGTCCAACTCCCCTGCTAAAGCAGGATTGCCCAGAGCACATCACTCAGGACTGCATCAAGGTGGGTCTTGAAGATCTCCAGAGAAGGGGACTCCATGACCTCCCTGGGCAGCCTGTTCCAGTGCTCTGTCACCCTCACCGTAAAGAAGTTCTTCCTCATATTTGAATGGAACTTCCCATGTTCCAGCTTGTGCCCATTGCCCCTCATCCTATCGCTGGAAACCACTGAAAAGAGTCCGACTCCATCATCCTTCAACCCACCCTTTAGGAACTTGTAAACATAGATGAGGTCTCCCCCCAGCCTTCTCTTCTCCAGGCTGCAGAGCCCCAGCTCTTTGAGCCTTTCCTCATAAGGGAGGTGCTCCAATCCCTTAATCATCTTTGTTGCCCTACGCTGGACTCTCTCCAGTAGTTCCCTGTCTCTCTTGAACTGGGGAGCCCAGAACTGGATGCAGTATTCCAGTTGTGGCCTCACCAGTGCAGAGTAGAGGGGGAGAATGACCTCCCTCGACCTGCTGGCCACACTTTACCCTATGCAGCCCAGGATTCCATTGGCCCTCTTGGCAACAAGGGCACATTGCTGACTCATGGAGATCCTGCCATCCACCAGGACTCCCAGATCCTTTTCCTCAGTAGTGCTTCCCAGAAGATCCACCCCTAACCTATATTGGTGCCTGGGGTTCTTCCTCCCCAGGTGCAGCACCTTACACTTGCCCTTGTTAAACCTCATTAGGTTCTTTTCTGCCCAGCTCTCCAGCCTGTCCAGGTCATGCTGGATGGCAGCACAGCCCTCTGGAGTGTTGGCCAGCCCTCCCAGTTTGGCATCACCAGTGAACTTGCTGAGGATGCACTCTGTCCCCTCGTCCAGGGCATTGATGAATATGTTGAACAAGGCTGGACTGAGTATTGACCCCTGGGGGACGCCGCTGGTTACAGGCCTCCAACTTGACCCTGCTCCATTAATTAGAACCCTCTGAGTTCTGTCACACAGCCAGGACTCAATCCGTCTCACTGCCCCCTCATCTAGCCCATGCTTCCTTAGTTTCCCAATGAGGATGTTATGGGAGACAGTGTCAAAAGCCTTGCTGAAGTCAAGGTAGATGACATCTGCTGCTCTCCCCTCATCCAGCCAACCAGTTATAACATCATAGAAGGCTATCAGATTGGTCAAGCATGATTTCCCCTTGGTAAATCCATGTTGACCACTTCCAATAACTTCTTGATCTTCAATGTGTTTGGAGATGACATCCAGAACAAGTAATTCCATTATTTTCCCTGGGACAGAGGTGAGACTAATTGGCCTGTAGTTCCCTTGGTCCTCCTTCTTGCCTTTTGTAGACTGGAGTGATATTTGCCTTCCTCCAGTCCTTCAGGCACCTCTCCTGTTCTCCATGACCTCTCATAACTGGTGGAGAGTGGCTCAGCGATAACATCTGCCAGCTCTCTTAGCACTTGTGGGTGCATCCCATCAGGGCCCATGAACTTGTGGATGTCTAGTTTGGCCAGGTGGTCTCTAACCCAGTCCTCCCCAACAGAGGGGGAGTCTTCCTCTCTCCAGACACTCTCCCTTGTTTCCAGGGTCTGGGATTCATGAGGGGCAGCCTTGGCAGTGAAGACCAAAGCAAAGCAAAGAAGGCGTTCAGCAGCTCTACCTTCTCTGTGTCTTCCACCACCAAGGCACCCACCTCATTCATCAGTGGGCCTACATTTTCCCTAGCCGCCTTTTTTTATTGATATACTGAAAAAACCCTCTTCTTGTTATCTTTAACTGTGGTGGCCAAGTTAAGTTCTGCTTGGGCTTTCGCCCTTCTAATTTTTCCCCTACATATCTTCACTACACCATGATATTGCTCATGACTAACCAACCCCTTTTTCCAGAGATTGTAGACTTTCCTTTTGTTCCTGAGGTCCAGCCAAAGCCCTCTATTCAGCCAGATTGGTCTTCTTCCCCATCTGCTCGTTTTATGGGACCTGGGGTAGCCTTCTCCTGCGCTTTTGTGAGTTCCTCCTTGAAGTATGACCAGCCTTCCTGGGCACCTTTGCCCTTCAGGACTGCCTCCCAAGGGACACTCTCAACCATTCTCCTAAACAGGCCAAAGTCTGCCTTACGGAAGTCCAGGGTGGCCGTTCTGTTGGCTCTCTGACTTGTTTCTGCAAGAATTGAAAACTCTATGATTTCGTGATCACTCTGCTCAAGATGACCTTCAACCTTTACATCCCCCACAAGACCTTCTCTGTTAACAAGCAGCAGGTCTAGAAGGGTGATTTCCCTGGTTGGTTTGCTCACCAGCTGTGTTAGGAAGCTGTTTTCCACACACTCTAGGAACCTTCAGGACAGTTCCTCTCTGCTGTGCTGTATTTCCAGCAGATATCTGGGAAGTTGAAGTCCCCCACAAGAACAATGGCGAGTGATTGTGAGAGCTCTGCCAGTTGCTGGTAGTCTATTTCATCAGCTACTACATCCTGGTTTGGGGGTCTGTAGTAAACTCCCACCATGATGTCTGCCTTGTTGGCCTTCCCCTTGATTCTAACCCATAAACACTCTACCTTGTCACTTCCATTGTTAAGTTCTATGCATTCAAATGTGTTTCTAACATAGAGGGCCACCCCACCACCTCTCCTTCCTTGTCTATCCCTTCTGAAGAGTTGGTAGCCATTGATTGCAGCGCTCCAATTGTGTGAGTCATCCCACCATGTTTCTGTGATGTCAACTATATCGTAGTTTTCCTGCAGTACAATGGCCTCCAGCTCCTCCTGTTTGTTGCCCATACTGCGTGCATTCATGTAGATGCACTTGAGCTGGGCTCCCAGTTTCATCCCCATTCTTGTCCCTTTTGTCCCAGGTTTGTTACCATTGGGTCTGGTTTTATCCCCTTCCCCCTTTCACATCTAGTTTAAAGCCCTGTGCAAGAGTTTTGCTAACTCTTGGCCTAATACCCTTTTCCCCTTTCAGGATAGGGTTTTCCCATCATTCTCAAGCAGACCTGGTGTCCTGTAATTCAAACTATGGTCTGAATACCCAAAGCCTTGCTGGTAGCATCAGTTACAGAGCCATGTATTGATCTGCCCGATCTTGTTTGTCCATTCATTGGTCCCCAAAACTGGAGGGGCAGAGGAGAACACGATTTGTGCTCCTGAACCCTTGACTAGCTGTCCTAGAGCCCTGAAATCTTTTTTCATTGCCCTCAGACTACTCCTCACCAGTTCATCATTATTGACCTGTAAGACCAAGAGGGGATAATAATCTGAGGGCTGTATCAGGCCAGGAAGCTTCCTGGTAATATCCTTAACACAGGTCCCTGGGAGACAGCAGACCTCCCTTTGGGAAGGGTCTGGTCTGCATATGGGACCCTCGGTTCCCTTCAGAAGGGAACCACCTATAACTATTGCCCTCCTTTTTTTTCTTCACAGGGGCAGTCTTAATACATGGAGCTGGCTGCTTCCGCAGCTCCCTGGATGAGCCACTATCAGTATCTTTGATCCCCTCCTCCTCTGTCTCCAGAGGCTTGTACCTGTTCTGTACAAGCACCTGGGAAGGTGGGGGGGTCTGGAGGGGACTCTCCTGCTGCTTCGAGTAGGTACCTGCTTCCATTCCCTCTCATCCTCTCTTACTTCCCCTCCTCCTGCATGGTGGCAAGAGGGCAAGGGGTCCTTTTCCCCTCGTGGAGCCTTCCCCTGCTCCTTTTTCCCGAAGGATGGCATGGTGTTGCAAATGGTTTTTAGTCTTTCTATTTCTTCTTTAAGCTCAGCCATGAGGCTGAGCAGATCGTGGACCTGCTCACAGCGCACACAGGCGTTGTCTTTGCTGTCCTCCTGTAAGAGTGACAGACATTCCATGCAGCCTGCCGCCTGGACAGCTGCATGTTGCTGCGGCAGGTCAGTTTGGCATGCTCTGTTCCTTTTGATTGTGGCTGCAGAATGAGTGGTAACCTGTGGGCTCAGTTAAAGGTCACTCACATAGTTAAGATTTACTTGCATCTGGAGCAACGGTGTGTACCAGTAGTGACCTTGAGAGCAGGGGAGGAGTGAGAAATACAAGTTTTGCATCCTGAAGCACATCCTGACAAAAAACAGAGCACAGTCTGGGAACCGAAACCTGTCTTGACAGTAGAATAATTGTTATTGTGATAAGCTCAGTAGAAGGTAAAAAATATTTTTGTAAGCCCATGATTGGGCATTATGGGGGGAGTAGGTTTGTGTCTTAGCGTATGTCTCTCTGTGTAGCAATAAAGATGGTCGAATTGGATTTTTGGATTCGCTTACTGCATGACCTACGAGTCCATGATTTCTTCATATGCCACAGTAACCATCTTGGATGTTTTCGTTCTCTTCAGCCTGGTCCACCTGAACTCTCCTTGCACTCACCTGTCACGTGCCGCACCTTGTAGAGGCTAGCTGCCGCCGCCTCGCCAACCAACCGAGGGCCTGCTCTGGCTGCGTTTAAATCTCCGTGTGGCTCCTGGCCATGCCCCCTCGGCGCCTGATTGGTTGTCGCAGACTTCTGGGTTCCTGCTGGGGCTCTGAGCTGGGGGTCAAGTTCTTTCTAAAACTTGTAAATATCCTTATCTCTTCTTCTCTTCTCTTTGGGGGGGGAAGGGGCAGGGACATCTGTCATTCTGGTTTGGTAAATTTGGCCCAAACTACAACACAGAAAAACATAAATTGCTAAAGAAGTTGTTGACTAGCTTCTGACTCCCAACAGTTAATTTTTTTCTTTGGGGTTAGACCCTGTAAAGTACTGAGTAGCTGTTAAAGGCATGTGAAATTAGAACTTCTGCCTAACATGACCTTCTTCTAAAGGAATAAAAAAAACCTCCACTCACGTTCAATGAGATTAATGAGAATTTCCCCCCCTGCAAATATACTGTAACTGTGAAATAATATTAAAGTTTCTCTGCCTTGTTATGAAGTTTTAAATGCCAATGCCATTTCTGAGACCATCAGGGCAGATTTAATGGCAGCCAAGGTCAACAAAGGCTAACTGGTACCTCTCTTTTAGGGCCTTCAGGAACTCTTAATAGAGTCTCAGCTGTAAAGTTAATTTGCCATGTGGGCCTTTATTCTTAAACCTGCTCCTGATGATTATTTTGTACTATCTTCATTGGTCTGCTTAGATTTCTTAACATTGTCTTGTCTCTTCAGTCAATAAAACAAACTGCTAAAGTAAATTCTCAGTCATTCCATCTTTTGAGTTTTCTTTTTTTGTTGCTTTTTACTTCTGTATATGGGCTGCAGAAGGGTAGGTGTATGCTTTCTGTAGACCATGCTAAGCTAGGATACTCTAAGAATACCTTCAGGTCTGCCACCTTCTGCTGCCCTAGGGGGCTGAGAAACTGGACGCTGTGAAAGACTTTTTCATTTGGCCCTAAATGATATGCTAGCAAAAGCAGGTGAGGTGGGAAATGAGAGACAGAGTGTAACCACAGGGTTCTCTTCTTTTCCCTTTCTTGTAATATTTCTTCCTGTTGCTGGTATTTATGTATTGTCTAATTTAGATTAAAAGAGCTTTGTAGCCTTTATTTTTCTAGAAAATATTGCAGACAAGGATGGCATGCTACAAATAATACATAACAAAACTCTGTCTTTATGGCAGCATGTTGCATTTCTGCTCTCTGACTTAATATTTTCATGTCCTGCACTTTTCACCCAGTCCAAGCACCAGATGTTTCTTAGACTTTTAGCACTGACATTGATGCAAATGCCTCCAACTCAATGGGCCCTTTGGGGCAAAACATGACTTTCCTGACTTTCAAACACATGGCAGAGAGGATCTATTAGTATCCACAAAACTGAAAATAATAAAATATTAGTATTCAGGTGCTAAACCATGCTAATTTACATGCTGTGAAGTCTACAAGAAAATTGGTTGTCTTGAAGGGCAGCTGCGGCAACAAAGGGTACAGACTCCACAGTCCACAGTGGGGGTGAAGTGAAGACCTTTAATGTTTCATTTTTGCAGCATATATAGTTTCTCTCTTTTGATCACGTGCTGTGCTCTCTGCACAGATAGGTTGTGGGTGAATGTCCATGTGCCTTTGTGAGCAATACAATTGGCTACATACAAGTGTTCATGTGCCTAGGCTAACCAGTCATTACTATCTGCTTCGCTACCTTGCTATCTGTTTTTCACACTGCTTTGCTAGATTTCGCGACACACAGATAATACCATATAAAGACATTGTTTTACTGTTCCCACGGCTTCCTTCCCACCAATACAAGAACATCTGTCGAACTCCCACAGAGCAGCACGTCCTCGGCTTCTCCATCCTCCACAATTTCCCCCTTCTTTATTTACTAACAAAGCAACAGCTAGTGTTTTGTTAATCAGGTGCTGCACACATTGTAACAAACAGGGAATACAGATCATAATACATAGAAAGATGATGATACAGAAAAGCACAATTTGTAAGGCTGATTGCATCCAACCAGTTAAGCCCCAATCATTAAAAAGATCAATCAGTTTCCCCCTTCTTTGCTTCGAGAGTCCTCTATCCGGATAGGACCCGCTGCCCTTTACGACACGAGACAGTAGATTGGAGACGGCTGAAATCAGCAGGGTGCGCCTTCTCCTCTTGCTGTCCCGTCTCGCAGGAACAGGAGTGCTGATCCTGGATGAGCCCCTAATTTGTGAGAAACACCAGCTCACGCTTAGAATCTTAAAGAGAACAAAGTCGTCGAAGCAAAGATTAAAAATTTATTGTATGAAACAACGCTGAATTGAGTGCGTCTCAAAACAGAGGCACACACAATCTTTTAGCCTTTAGGTATTTGTCTTTTGTTCTACACTGTGTACATCACGCTTGCCTCTTAGTTGAAGCACAATTCCACCTATGGCTGCAGAGATATTGCTGCAATTGTTCTCCAAATACACCATACTCAATTTTTCATAGCTGACATCTGTCTTGATCATGCAGAGCAGATAACCCAAACCAGGAGAGCAGGCTCATTCAGTCCTTCTGATTCAGATGTTGTTGGTACGGACAAACACACCTCGTGGAACCCACTGTAGTCCGTTACATGTGGAAACACAAGCATACCCTCTCCCTCAGGTTATCAATGGAAATGGTACAGACCAAGTACTGCTGGTTTTATGATGAACAGAATAGGAAGAAGGACGAAAGATTCATGACATATATTTAATTTGTGACCTATCAAATGGGGAACAGATCTTGTATCTCCAGAAGTGAAAACCTAATATTCTACCTAGAACTGAAATGAAATTTGGGTTGATAAAATTAAGAAAACTTTTTATATTTTTTATATAAACCTTGCTTTTACTTTCTTCATTGGCTCTTTTAGATCTAGTTCCATATTCAGGTTTTCCCTTTTCTTTATATCTTGGGCTGCTATTTGCCCCAAAGAAAAATAAATATGGTTTCAGATACAAAATATGCTATTTATGCTTAGGTCACGATTTTCATTCACTGTATACTTGCTTCTGGCATAAACACCCATAACAAAATGGGGATGAAGAATTGAATGGAAAGACAACCTGATACAATAAATCTAAGGGTGGGGTCACGCTGAAGCTTATGTTGTATAGTATCAGAGCTGAAATTTAGAGACGTGAAATTCAGATACAGCTAAAAACCCCATAGTGGCTGTGGCTCCTTCAGTAAACTTTTTCCTGACCTGACTATTAAGC
>JAHSPS010061425.1:0-14704 GCA_033628365.1 Calidris temminckii | reverse complement strand
TCGGATCCTCTGTATCCCCGACTCCAAAACCCTAGGGGTTGACCACGAGTCTCCCCTGGGGCTTTCTGCCAGAGGCTCCAGGTAGGGCCGTTCTCCCCAGCTGCGGTGTAGAGCACGTTTTTAACATCTTGTCCTGCCTGGACTGACCCCAGGGCTACTGCATGGACTATTTCCTGTTTAATTTGTTCAAAAGCTTGTCGTTGCTCAGGACCCCATTTAAAATAATTCTTCTTCCGGGTTACTTGATACAGAGGGCTCACAATCAGACTGTAGTTTGGGATATGCATCCTCCAAAAACCCACAATGCCTAGGAAAGCTTTTTACTAGTTGGTGGAGACATAGCTGCTATTTTATTGATCACATCCGTTGGGATCTGACGGCGTCCATCTTGCCATTTTACTCCTAAAAACTGGATCTCCTGTGCAGGTCCCTTGACTTTACCCCGTCTTATGGCAAAACCAGCTTTCAGAAGGATTTGAATTAATTTATGCCCCTTCTCAAAAACTTCTTCTGCTGTGTTGCCCCATATGATGATGTCGTCAATGTACTGCAGATGTTCCGGAGCTTCACCCTGTTCCAGTGCAGTCTGGATCAGTCTGTGGCAAATGGTGGGGCTGTGTTTCCACCTCTGGGGCAGTCAATTCCAGGTGTACTGGACACCTCTCCAAGTGAAAGCAAACTGTGATCTGCACTCTGCTGCCAGAGGGAGTGAGAAGAATGCATTGGCGATATCAATTGTGGCATACCACTTGGCTGCCTTGGACTCCAGTTCGTATTGAAGTTCTAACATGTCCGGCACGGCAGCACTCAGCGGTGGCGTGACTTCGTTGACGTCACGATAGTCCACAGTTAACCTCCACTCTCCATTACATTTTTGCACTGGCCATATGGGACTGTTAAAGGGTGAGTGAGCCTTGCTGATCACTCCTTGAATCTCTAGGTGACAAATCAGCTTATGGATGAGAATCTCAGATAGTTCGATATTGCTGCCGATGCACTGTTGTGGTAGCAATCGGCACCCGTTGTTCTTCAACCCTCAACAGCCCCACAACAGAAGGGTCCACTGAGAGACCAGGCAAGGTAGACAACTGTTTAACTTCCTCTGTCTCCAAGGCAGCTATGCCAAAACCCCACTGGTACCCTTTTGAGTCCTTAAAATACCCTCTGCTGAGATAATCTATACCAAGGATGCATGGAGCATCTGGGCCAGTCACAATGAGATGATTTTGCCACTCATTCCCAGTTAGGCTCACTTCAGCTTCCAGTACAGTCAACTCTTGGGATCCCCCTGTCACTCCAGAAATACAAATGGGTTCTGTCCCTCTATAGCTTGATGTGTGCCTGTGTCCACTAGAGCTTAATACTCCTGTGGCTCTGATGTGCCAGGCCATTGAATCCACGCCATCCAATAAACTCGGTTGTCCCTTTCCCCCACCTGGCTGGAGGCAGGGCCCCTCTAATCCTGGTCATAGTATCCGTTACTCACTTCTTGCAGAAATGACTTGGAGGTTCCTTCAAGGGGATCAGAAGTAGGCTCAGGCCTTCTATTCTGTCTGGGGAACTGCACATTGGAAACTGGGGCAGCACTTTTCCTGGAGGGATCCCCTTTTGTGGTTGTTCTTCCTTGCAATTCCTGTACCCATGCCCATAGGACTGAAGTAGGTTGTCCATCCCACTTCCTCATGTCCTCTCCATGGTCACGCAGGCAGAACCACAGGGTGCTTCATGGTGTGTAACCCCTGTATTCTCTATTTTGAGTGGAGAAGTGTCTGCTTCTAACAGCTGAGATACTGGCTCGTACAGGTGGGGAGGACATATTCTCTTCAAGTTGCTGGACCTTCCGGGACAGTTTCTCCACAGCTGAGACAAGGGTAGAAGAGAGACTTTCTTCATATTGCTGGAGTCGGGCAGCCACCTCATCCACCGTGGGTCCCTCTTTGCCTTTCCATTCCCTCACTGCCAATGAGTTGGCATATGATGATGGGGCACTCCGTACAAACTTCCACCACGTGGACATTGTGCATAGGATCTCATCAGGATCTGTGGGTAACTGTGCATTGTCCAGGTCATAATAAATCATCTCCCGCACGGCTAATTGTCTCAGATAGTGGATGCCTCTTTCCATGGTGGTCCACTTGCTCGGATGACATACAACATCTTCACTGAAGGGGTACCTTTCCCTCATGCCTGACAGGAGTCGCCTCCAGAGGCTGAGGGCTTGTGTCTTTTTCCCAATTGCCTTATCAATGCCCCCCTCTCTAGACAGAGATCCCAGCTGCCTGGCTTCCCTACCCTCCAAATCCAAGCTACTGGCTCCGTTATCCCAGCACCAGAGCAGCCAGGTGACAATGTGCTCGCCTGGAAGTCAGCTGAAATCTTTCCGCATGTCCCGCAGCTCACTCAGGGACAGGGATCGAGTGATTATCTCTGGTTCTGCCTCTTCCTCTTATTCTTGTGATGACACTGGACTATCATCATCCCTCACTAAGTGAACTGATTTCTTGGTGTATCTCTTCTTCTGGGTAGGGGCAACTGATATGGGCACAGGTTGGTTTTCTGGTTCAGTTGCAGTGCCTGTCACTAAGGTTGGAGTAACCACAGTGCCTGCCACTGGGCTTGGAGTAGCCATAGCACCTGCTGCACGAGTGGCAGTAGCCACACTGCCTGTCGGTCTGGTTTCCATCTCTTTCTCCTGAGGATGCTGCGCAATATTGAGCAATAATTGGTAGATTCCGGCCAGGGCCCAGCACAATGCAGTGAGTTGTGCCTCTCTGGAATAGCCACAGCATTTTCCCTTCACATATTCTATCACTTTATCAGAGTCCTGTAATTGTTTGGTGGTGAAATCCCAGACCATTGGAGGTGAAAAACTCTCTAGATACCTGCCCATGTTCTCCCACATGCCATGCCACCCATGACTCTCCAGCCTCGGGGCAGGTCTCTTGGTGGTAGTCTTAAATAGTTGCTTAACCCTAAACAGAAACTGAAGCACATTCAGGAGACCTAGCAACAGGACCAAGCTGGTTTGCATGTCCCAAGGGTATTCAAAATTCTCAAAAACTGGCATACTCAGCACGAAAGAGAAAAGGGAGATGAAAGAGCTGGGGAAAATATCCCCCCCTGCTTCCCCCATAGACTGAGTGTGATTATTAATGAATTCCCTGAGGTATGGGCAGGAAAGCAGTGCTGAATAAACGCCCCAACATAACCATCTGAACAGTGATGCTATCATATCATTAGTTGATATCGCACAGGACAGCAAAATTATAATCCTGATCCCTCTCCCAGAGGTGATAAACAGCATCACGAGGAGTACAAAGAACACATGTAGGAATTTACATAACACAGCCATGAAAGCAAACGAAACAACATTGTGCCCAGCAACTAATACAATAAATTCATATAACAAATTCGTTTTAACACACTCTGGTCATATCTGATGTTATCTCAACCCACTCATTGCCCCACGTCGGGCGCCAAAAAGGACTCTCATGGTTTGGCCTCAGATGGCAACAAAGAACCATGTGGCAGCTCAGACTGAACTCCCCACCGCCACCACGGCCGTGAGGGGAGAATCAGAAGAAAAAGGCAAAACTTGTGGGTTGAGAAAAAGGCAATTTAACATAACAGTAAAGGGAACAAGAAACAACAACAAAAATAACACTGAGAGAGGAATATACAACTACGATTACGATACCACCACTTGCCGACCGGACCCAGGACGCCCCAGCCCGCTCCGCTCCCCTGCTCCCCCGAGGTGACTTCCTGTCCCTCCCCTTCCTCAGCTAGCTCTGGCTACTCCCTGGGCATGGCTCAAGTGGGATGGAATACCTGTGTCCCTGCTGGATCCTGGGGAGAATTAACCCTGTCTCCAACAGACCCAGAACACCCAGTCGCACACGTTTCCTTAACACCAGTTACTTAGGCATACAAGAATTGCAATAAGAAAACATACAATTATAACAACAGTTACCACAGTTGCAAACTTCACACTCACTTCGTTCTTCTCCGGCCGCACCCCTCTCAGGATAATGGAACTGCAGATTGGAACTCTGCACTCGCTTTGCAGCTATGCTGCGTCTCAGTCACTTAAATCATACATACAAGAGCTAGCTCAGCTCATTCACACACCTTTTGTCAAATCCAGATCAGCTTTTCAATAAATGGTTCCTTTAAAAAGTTCCGATTTCAATACCAATAAGTCATTGTCTCCACAAAGTACATTAATGCAAAAGTACGTAGCTTTATCTGTGCCTGTACCCGATGTACCAAAACCAAGTGTACGAATTACAAAAGTACACAGCACAACATGTGCCCGCACCCACGTACACAGTGTGCCCTCAGACACTAGTAGCCCGGCATACGGCACCCCGCATAGGACGTCTCCTACGGCTTACAGGAACTTTCTTAATGACCAATTCCAAAACAAGAAAAATCTAAAAGAATACCTTTTTTCTTAGATGGTCCTTGTCTGCTCCCACAGCGAGCCGAATGAGATGAGGAGTCCCTCCAGGAAATCCCGGGGGGGGGGGCAGGGCGTCCTGTTCTCAGTGGATCATGCAGCCAAGCAGAGAGGGTCCCATCTGAGGTGCCAGAATTGATGCCACGAAAGGCCAAAATCAGGACTCAATAGTCAGGATGACTATTAAGCAGGTATTCTTTATTGCAGTGCTGGACGCACAGGGGATCGCTCCTCCAAATGTGCATGCCAGGCAGAATTAGTTTCACAACATATATACACACTATACATACATATTTATGCAATTTCCAAGAACTAATTAACATATTCATTATATTTCCGAGAATTCACTGTTATTGCGACTGGTTCTATATGTCTCATTGGTCTTGGGGCCCACTGTTCTCAGAGATAAGTTCTTTCTACAAGGTTACACTGTCCTATAACATCCTGTTCTCATGGATAATTTTCTCTTACAAAGTTACATTTGTGCTGACCTATACAATGGCTACATGCATATGTGCCTAAAAAACAAAACACTCACAGTATTTGCTAACTCATGCTTATGCTAAGAGTGGCTTAATTATGTCAAGCAAACCTTCAAGCCACACAGCCCTATTCCTTAATTCACCTTCACTTTCAGTTTCATACTGAAATCAGTATGATACACAGCAAGTCAGAGTCAAGAAATTATGGCTCCGAGTTCCTACAGGCTTCCTCTATCTATTTATGTCCAGCCACATGCACCATAGCAATTTCTTCTGGTTTGTTCAAGGCTTCCAGCACTTCTGACACCAGTTGTTCATGCACTAATCATTTTCCTCTAGATGAGACTAGCCCCCCCTTCCTTCCATATCTTCCCAAAGGTCTGAACTACCCCAAAGGCTGTCGTGGTTTCAGCCGAAATCACCGCAACCGAACCGACAGATGGCCCTCCCCGCCCCCCCCAAAAGAGGAGAGGAAGAGATAAGGAGATTGAAAAGTTTAGAATGAACTAAACTACTTTAATGAAAAATTAATATTAAAATAAAAGAGAAGAAAATAATGAAATAGATACAATATATATACAAAACCGTATACAAAGGTTTTAAATACAAAGGCATATTTAGAATCTGTGTATATTGTTCCATTTTCTCCCTCCAATAGCTCCAGAGCTCGCTTCAAGGCATACAGTTCGCATGTCTGAGCTGACCAGGAGTTTGGAAGCCTTCCTTTTTCCACGGCACTGTTTTGTAGACCATCTACAATTGCATATCCACTGTGACGCTTCCCATTTATACACTGATATGATCCATCTATAAAGATTCCCTTTCCCTCAGGCAATGCTTTTTCTCCTAAATCCTCTTGAACTTTGGTTTGATATTCTATGATATCAAGACAATTATGCCCTGGTACCTCCTCCTCAACTTTCCCGTATAAATATTGAGAAGGGTTGAGGCTTTTGTCAGTGGTTAAAACCAAGTCATCTTTTTCCATTAAGACGGCTTCATCCTAGAATCCGTCAGCCACCTTCCGGACTTCTGGCTTAATATTGTTCTCACTATGTGAGGGGTGGATACTATCAATGTTCCCCCAAAGGTCAGTTTCCTGCTTTCCTCCACCAGTAAAGCTGTTGCCGCCACCGCTTGCACACAGGTTGGCCATCCTCGTGACACTGGATCCAATACTTTGGACAAATAGGGTACTGGTTGTTTCTGCCCTCCCCAGGCCTGAGCTAACACTCCATAGGCTATCCCACCCTCAACATTAACATAGAGGT
Source organism: Calidris temminckii (assembly GCA_033628365.1). Classification (NCBI taxonomy): domain Eukaryota; kingdom Metazoa; phylum Chordata; class Aves; order Charadriiformes; family Scolopacidae; genus Calidris; species Calidris temminckii. Next base: position 8,489 of record JAHSPS010061425.1, on the reverse strand, counting down.
GAAATGGCTTTTCTAGGGAGGGAAGAAACAATACAGGTGCCTGTATTAGTTTTTGTTTTAGTCCTTCAAACTGCTGCCTCTCCTCTGCTGTCCACTCAGGCTTTTCTGTCTCTTCCTGCAATTTTTCATACAAATATTTAACATGTTGGCTAAAATTATCAATCCATAGTCTGCAGTATTCGAGAAGGCCCGGAAACTTTCTTATTTCTTTCTTGCTCCTTGGAATCGGGCTTGCTACAATACCAGAAATTCGTTCTGGGTTTATCCTTCTTTTCCATTCACTGATCGAGTGCCCAAGGTACTTCACCTCCCTCTCCACAAATTGCAACTTAGTTTCTGAGACTAGGAGCCCTTTTTCTCCCAAGAAATTTAGTATTTTGATGGTGGCAAATCGAATTTCGACTTCCTCTTCCCCAGATATTAGTAAATCGTCTACATACTGAACCAGCTTGATCCCTGGAGAAAATGAAATTTCCTCAAGTATTTGTTCTAATACTTGCCCAAAAAGGTTGGGTGATTCCGTAAACCCCTGTGGTAAAGCAGTCAACCGGAATTGCTGCTTCCTCCCTGTTACGGGGTCCTCCCGTTCAAAGGCAAACCTGTCCTGACTTTCTGCTGCCAGGGGACAGGTCCAAAAAGCATCTTTAAGGTCTACTGCACTGAACCACTTGTGTTCATGAGGTATTTTGCTTAATAATGTATAAGGATTGGGTACAACTGGGTGACGGGTCTGAAGTATTTTATTCAGTTCCCTCAAATCTTGCACTAGTCTCCAACCCCCATCTGACTTCCTGATCGGTAAAATAGGTGTATTGTAAGAAGACATGCATGACTCTAAAAGACCATCTTTCAACAATCCCTCAATCACAGGTTGGAGCCCCTTCCTCCCCTCCAGAGATACAGGGTATTGCTTCATATGCACAGGTTGACTTTCCTTCTTTAATTCCACTTTCAGAGGGGGTATGTCCAGTCCTCCCCAATTCCCTTCCACCACCCAGACTATTGGATTAATTGCTTTTTTCATCCTCCGCCATTAACTTATAAAGCTGCACCACCATCCTATCATCTTTTGGAGCTATTCCAATTCCCAGCAATATTTGTAAATACCTTCCCAATAAATTTGCTCCTACCTCAGGTATCACCACTAAGCCCGTTTTTACTTCTCGGTTATTCCCCTGTACAGTTACTTGCTCCACAATAGGGACTGGAAACCCTTCCCCTTTTATCCCAACTGCGGCGGGACTCAGACGCAGACCAATTTGATCATGCTGAAGCCCAACTTTATTGTTTTAACAGACTCTTTTATATCTTTCTTACAAACATGTGTCCATGTATAATTGGTTCACTTAAAGTCCAACAGTTCATGATTGGATGACTTCCTCCTTCTTTGTTCTCTGCTGTAACTTCAGTAACTTTCCTCTGCTGGCTATCTAACAGGTCCTTAATCTTATTTACTCCCTTCTCCAGACTCTCAGGCCTCTTCAAGGATACACAGGTGTCTGCCCAAGGCCGATGCTAAGGCTCACATTCCGATCCCACAGACGAGCCAAGGTTTCCCACAATTCCCCCTTTTTGTATTTGCGCTACAAAAATTACCCGTGCCATCTTCACAGCAGAGACACAAAACATGGCAATATAAATAACACAATTACAAAAACAAAACTAACAATCCAGTTCTTAACAGAGATAGTAACCAGCCTGGCAGTTCCCATCCTTTAAACAAGTTGTACAACAAATTCCATCCATCATCTACTTGTAATTTTCTCACTCCATCTTTCAGAAGCTGGAAACCTTTATGTATTGATTCTGAGTGACTCAATAAATACATACAACACATTCCCTCAAAGTCTTCACATCCATGTCTTTGGGCTAATAACAACAATCTAGTGCAATTCTATTCTATAAAGTATAGTGCACCTCTGTTCTATAAAATAATATATCTAACACTATTAATATCAGTTAACAGACCACTCAGTGCAATTGATGTAGCCTTGGTTTGCTTACTCAACCAACATCCCAGGTTTGCTAGTTTTTTCAAGGCGACCGCAGTAGCAACCCCAGGTGCCAGTGCCGACTACATCGTGGGTTAGTACCGTGAATTGTGCTCATTAGTCTCTAAACATATACACACCTATAACTTGTTATCCACACTTTGTTACATATGCACACAAACTATTATTAGTTAAACACACCTGTAACTTATTATCCACACTTTGTTACTATTCATACCAAGCCAATCTTTTAACAATACACAGTCAACATTTAATTAGGCATCGCAGCTGTTCCAGTATCAGTGCAGAACTTCCACCTTCATGTTGACCTTCAGACTGTACTAACTTGTTCTGTATTTTGGTCATCTCTTGTCTCTTTTGTTGCACAAAGTTCATAAGTTCATCAGTTCGATGTGTCCATTGCTTTCCAAAAAGCTTTCCATAATTCCCCCTTTTTGTTTTAACTGCACAGTCCAAGCTTCCTCTAAAGATTTCTGTATCGATCGCTACACAAGATATTATGCATGGCACAAATATCAAAATTGCCAACACTATAAGAATAATCATCAGTCCTTGCTTTAAGATCTCTTTTAACCATCCTGTTAATCTCCATCCCTCAAATAAGTTATCAAACCACGAGTGATCAGCAGTTAACTTGTGCATATTAGCTCTTAGTTGGTCTAATTGCTTATAAATCGAAGTCGAATGGTCAGAAAGATTCATACAACACATACCGTCAAACTCCTCACAGCCATGACCTTGTGCTAAAAGCAAAAAATCAATAGCGGCGTGATTTTGCAATACAGCATGCCATTCACATCTGTCAATAATGTGCTAATGATATTCGAGGTAAGATTAAATTGCTTCATACTCCAACAAGCCAATTTCTCGATGTCTCCTAGAACTTTTCCTACCGCAACACTAGGAGCCAATAATGCTGCAAATACCCTGGTGGGCGTATTCCAAAATTGAATTTTATCTTTACAGTCAGGGGCAAAATAATTAATTGAACATTTAGATCTTCTGCCCGTCATGTTTCGTAATTGCAGCATGCTTGGAGCATATAAAGTAAGTTTCCCCAGATAACAGGGTCCTCCAAAAATACTGCTGGGAATTCCACTCCAAGCTCGGTCACCACATATCAAAAAATACCCGGGAGGAAGAGCTTTAGATGTACCGTTATTCCATATTCCTTTCTCAGGAAGCTGCAACCCTATGTCAGCTCCTCCTTGCTGGCAATAATTTGCATTTTGACTTATGGGGTCAATAGGTGGTACGTTTTTCAGACCCCTAAAAATTCCTAAATCCATGTTCCAACCATAATTTGCAAATAACACAGGCTTCTCACCCCCAAATGCAATACACCCTAATGACAAATTTCGGGTATTATTCGAATTGCCAGGCAAAGATCCAAATAAGTTTAACTCCTGTAACGGTCAAGGGGATGATCGGTTAAGATGATTCACAATGGTCGCTTGTAAACGCGTCCAGACCGTCTTTGGACAGAGATTACCCGGGTCAGAGTTGTAATAATGGCTATACCAAGTGTCATTAGCTTGAGCATCATTCACCAAACTCTCATTTAACAGGCTACTATTGCTAACATAACCTACAAAATCTTTTAAGCGTATATATGGAAAACCGATCAAACATGTTCGAAAAGGATCAGAAGGTGTAGCCATTGACAGGCAAAAAGCCTCTTGGCCCGTCTGGTTAGCCCATGTTACCCACATATTCTGTCTCAGTGAAATGTCAAAGATACTTTCCACTCCCTCACAGAGAAGGCCAAAACATAAGATTAACACCCAAAAGGCCATAATATTGGCTCGCATTTCAAACAGTCAACACAGGTGATCGCACGTCGATCCACGATGTGGCTGGTTAGCTATTCCTTGTCTTGTTCCTGGGCGACCGGGTTTTCAGCCAGACCCTTCCATGGCCTGACCCATCTGGCTGGAATCCATTGAAGACCTCTTTCTGTAACGATACAAACATACCCTCGGCCACTATATTGCAGCTCAGTGGGACCTTTCCATACTCCAGTTTCAGGGTCCAAAATACCTCGGTTCTGTTCTTTGTGTCCTGAGCCCAAAGCTTGACTGTCAATCACTGTGGGGGGCTCAGTGTCAGTTCCCACAAATCGTAAAAAATTCATCACATATATTACCTTCTGTATTCGTGCTACAGGAGACAGATTCCCTTCATCTCCCCCTTTTTGTTTTAACAGTAACTGTTTGATTACTTGATGCACGCGTTCCACAATTGCTTGTCCTGTGGGGGAATGAGGAATCCCTGTAACGTTTAACTCCCCAAACATTCATAAATCGTTTCAAGGCCTGCGAAGTATAAGCAGGACCGTTATCGGTTTTAATTTCAAGAGGAACTCCTAACACGGCAAAACATCCACGTAAATGTAGCATTACACGTCGAGCTGCTTCCCCAGACAAAGGTGTAGCCCAAACAGCGTGAGAAAAGGTATCCACTGTAACATGTACATATTTCAAAGGACCAAAACTGGGTACATGAGTAACATCCATCTGCCAAAGCTGTAATGGTCGTAGGCCCCGGGGGTTGACTCCTAAGCCCACCCCCAACACTTGTCCTTGACAGTCAGGGCAAGCTTGAACAATTCCTTTAGCATCTGATAATGGAATGTTAAATTGTCGAACTAACATTTTTGGAGCCTGATGGAAAAACATATGTGAATTTCGAGCCTGCTGGAATGCATTAGGAGGCGGACCATTCCATGCAGTGGCTACCATTTGATCGGCACGCTCGTTACCTTCCACTAAAATACCAGGAAGGCCAGAATGGCTATGGATGTGGACAATAAAATACTCATGCTTACGGTAATTTATCAGTTGCCATAACTCAGTTAAAAGCTAAGTCAATGATTATTCACCTCCTTCAAGATAGCACATTCTAATCGTTGCACTATGCCAACGACATACAAAGAGTCACAGACAACATTAACAGGTTCTGCTGACCAATTCCTAAACACTTCAAGAACGGCATATAATTCCAACGTTTGAAGGGAATCAATAACTTCACCTGTCAAACGTTGTGAATGCCATTGCCCATTGTGATGCCACACATATCCGGCCTGGTGACTATTTTTGCTAGCATCTGTGAAAACGGTGAGTCCGTTAACTGGTCTCCTAGAAAACTTTGGAATAGTTTCAAAACCATAAAGGAGTAAAAACTTTATTAGTCGGTGAGCTGGGTAATTAATGGTAAGATTCCCAATAAAGGCATTCAAAGCCAGGGCTAACACAAAATCGTTTTGCAGTACCCAATTAAAGTATTCTGCTATAATAGGGAGATAGATAACAGCAGGGTCAAAACCAGCTGTTTCTCGACATCGTTTTCTTAGATGGATGATCACTTGGGCAATAGCTTCCACCTTAGTCACAATGGTTTTTGATAATCGATATGGCAAAAATATCCATTCCATGATGCATAAAGGATCAACCTGTTTTTCATCCCACTGTGCCAGGATAGCAAACGGCTGAATACCACCATTAAAGACAAAAGCTTGAATTGGTAGCTCGGGGTTCCACTGGCTGGCTTTGGACACAGAGATTTTATCGATAATATTTTTTGTGGAGTAACTATAGTTCCAGATATAATCCAACCTAAATATTTCCATGGTGATTGTTGCTGCACCTTTTCTGGAGCAATAACCAATCCAGCCTTTGCTAACTCCTGCTGAAAAATAGGTACAACAACATTAGCATTTAAGTCTCATCCGGCAATTAAAATGTCATCCATATAATGATAAATCACAAAGGTACTGAATCGTTTCCGTAGTAGCTGCAGAGCCCAAGAAACATATAGTTGACAAATGGTAGGAGAGTTCTTCATCCCTTGAGGTAAAACTACCCACTCGTATCTCTTTGATGGCTCACCTTTGTTAATAGCTGGTACGGAAAAGGCAAATTTTTCACAGTCGTCTGGATGTAGTGGTATGGTAAAAAAGCTTCAAAGTTTCAAATCAATTATCAATACATTCCATTCCTTTGGTATCATGACCGGACTGGGTAGTCCTGGCTGCAAGGCTCCCATATCCTTCATCACCGCATTTACTGCTCTGAGATCATGCAACAATCTCCACTTGCCCAACTTTTTAGGTATAGTAAATATTGGTGTATTCCAGGGACTATTAGATGGCCTGATGTGCCCAAATAATTGTTGTTCTTCAACTAATTGATGGATATGGGACAGCTTCTGTTCAGTGAGCGGCCATTGATCAACCCATACTGGCTTCTCTGTTAACCATTGCAGCTTACAGGTTGGCCGTCCCTCAATGGCCGCCACTAAAAATGCTCATTTGTTAATTTCAATCCTAATTGATTAAGAGCATCTCGTATATGCTCTTATATATGCCAGGTCTTACGCTGGCGACACTGCCATCTGATATAATTATTTCAATCAGATGCCTACTGACTTGAGTAATTTGAACTCCTCCAATACCCATTATTCCGCTACTTGGTGTCATTAAAGGCCATGTATTGGGCCACTTCTCATGTGGGATGATAGTAACGTCTGCACCAGTATCAATTAACACAGACAAAGACACAGTCTCGTCTCCAGGTCCTTGAAGGGTGACTTTAACCTCTGGTTTGTTTTTCAAGATATCCACAGCAAAATTTATTTGGGGCATTCCCGTAGATCCCCATCCTTGATTTCCTCTAATTCTCGGATCACTGTTAGGCACTTTTGCCTCAAAGGGTATTAGTTGAGCAATTTTTGATCCCTTTGGAATATTTACAGGCAGAGAACACGTTTGTACCATAATGCCAATTGTGCCTGTATAGTCTGTGTCAATAACTCCTGGTAATACAAAAACTCCTTTTTGAGATGTGGATGATCGACCAAGTAAAAATGTGCAGAGGTTGTGACCTAAAGGACCCTGGAGAACAGATGGAATACAATGTACAGAGGTATCAGAAAGGGTAAAATCTACTGCTGTTGCCACGTCCACGCCGGCACTACCTCTTGTGGTGGCGGAGACGCGGTCCAGACACCCTGATTTGCTGTCGTCGCGTGGGGTGTCGATTTTGCGCTCTGATTGAAGTTTCCCAAAGGATTCGCATTGTTCTTAAAACGTGAAAAACAATGTACACTCTGATGACCAATTTTACCACAACGATTACACGTGGGTGGAGGTTTTCGACCTGCACTAAATCCTGTAGGCTGTCTACCTTGCTGACATTGCTGCCGCAGGTGCCCCATCTGACCACAATTGTAACAGCGTACATTAGAGGAGAATGCTTTAACTCCTCTCCCTTGATTAAGCAGCGGCTTTACAGCAGCGGCAAATGCATTGGCAAGATACCCAGCCTTTTCTTCTTCTGTTCCCACTTTTTCACATGCATCCATCATATCTTGCAATCCCGCCGATTTCGGCAAAGCTTGCAAAATACTCTTACAAGTTGGGTTAGCATTTTCCATTGCAAGTGACATCAACACTGACTCCCTTGCTCCGGGGGCCAGATCCATGTTTCTCTCAATAGCTGTAGTAAGCTGATCAATAAACTGCATATACAATTCAGTCGGGCTTTGCTTAACCGAAACATAAGATGGAGTAGGTTTTCCAGCTTCAGGAACTGCTTTAAAAGCTGCCAAAGCAAGCTCCTGAAATTGCTGCAAAGCTTCCATAGCCATGTGCACTTGTGCCTGGTTTGAGCTAAACTGACCCCGTCCTACCAACATGTCAAAGGTAACACCACGTAACGGATCATTTACCCCACGATTTGTATTGTCATCTGCGGCGCGATCTGCTAAAGTTTCAAAGGCACTTTTAAAATGTAACAGTTGTGAAGGAGTAAGCAAGATATTAGCTAAACGATAATAATCATCTGGTATCATAATTACAATAGAAAACATCGCACCAATCATTTGCTGTGTATAATTAGATGTTAACCCATATTGCGCGATAGCCTTTCTAATTTCTTTTATAGTTGTCCAGTCCAGAGCCTGCCATTCCCTTCCCCCTTGAGCATTGACCACTACTGGAAAAGCCTGAGGCAATTCAAGAGGTAGAATAACCCCATCTAACATAGCTTCTTTTATAACTCCTTTCCAACACCGGGCGATTACATCATCTGCTGACAGTTTTCCCTTTGGTGGTACAGGTAAATCATCAGGCAATGGTACATCGCAGGGATCAACGTCCTTTTGTCGCGGCATCTCCAATCTTTTTAAGTGTTGCTGTAAATCTGTCAGCTGCCTATTTATGTCCTCATTTGAAACTGGAATATGCCAATCTGCTTCCAAAAGGTCTAAAGAGGTGGGCGGCGGAGGAAATGCCTCCGGAGTATTGTCAGGAAAACCCTCCAATGGAGGTGCCGATGGTTCTGGCAGAGGATCAGGCAGCTGCATAGGCGGTGGTGGCGGTGTGGTCATAGGCAGCGCAGCAGCAGCGCTTGGCGCAGGCGGTGGCGGCATCGGCAGCGCCAGTGTTGGGGGGGCTTGGCCGGGCCGTGAGGGCACAGC
>JAHSPS010061408.1:0-10050 GCA_033628365.1 Calidris temminckii | reverse complement strand
AGACTGGTTTCTTTGGCCTTATTGATACTCTCCTACGCTCTGGGTTCCTGTGTTGAAGGCCGTGTTCCAGTTTGTTTCTCTTCACCTAGATAACGCTCTACGAACAAGGATCCTTTGACAGACCAAGGGCATTTCTGGGGATTAATTGGATACAATTTATTAGACTCTACTACTACTAAGGCTTCTTTGTTAGTACTATCATACTAACAATGATACATCAATTAGCTGAAGCAAAACTTAGCTCGTTTCTCACAATCCACCCCCTTTTTATTTATTACTTTTTGCTGAAGCTTATAATTTTATTTCCATTTATTTAGTAATAACTGCGACCTCTCACCTTGTTCTTCTTCCCTATAGTCTTTTCTCTGTAGGACTGTAATTTTTTTTTTTTTTTTTTGACATAGTACTTTAACTTGGGGCCTTCGCACTTGGTAGGCTGGTCACTTGTATTATTTTTTTTATTATTACACTGGAGATTAACTTCACTGTATATGGAATAAAGTAAGGGATGAACAGCAGTTCAGTGGTAGTACAAAACAAAATAAAGTCTATTTTTTATCAATAAGTAATTCAATGTTAACCTATTTTGATATATTGTCATTCACATCTGTGTTTGTTGGACTATCAGTAAGTCTAATGCTGATGCTGTTTGATTAGTAATCACTTTGAGAACGGCTTGTAGCATAATTATTGAGTACTAAAATTTTGTGAAATATTTCTTAGTCCCGTTCAAATTTTGCCAAGTTCATTGGTAAACTCTTATTACATGATTTTGCTAGTGGTGTTGTCCCTTTGGCAAGTCAAGAACAAAGAATCTTTAAACACTTTTTGCTAATCTCTTTACTTTTTGCCCTGCATTCCGCATGGTAAGGTTCATAGAAGAAGTACTTTACCTAAGTATCATCTCTAAGGTTCATGTGCATTTGATTCTATTTTTCTTGGTACTTTTGATAATTATAAGGGGTATACAGTGAACTGTAATAATTTATTCCTGGTGACAACAATAGTTCTCTTTCCCCGGGTACAATATTTTTCATGTCACTCTTTCTTTAGACTAAAATTTAGTTCTATTGTGTATTGTACTCAAGTTACTCACTAACTATTTGGGCTGGACAGGTTGGGCTACCTATGGCTATTTTTCGGACTCCCTCGGACTCCCACATATTCAACTATTACTCACATTGAAGCTTTTTGCTATTTCATTTCTTAATGTCACAAATTGGTTGTCTTCTATTTGATTGTAACATAGAGGGATGATCGCAAGGTTCATTAGTGTGATAACAAAACCTGCCAAGGTCTGGCACGGCCCTCCCTCCCATCTCTCAACGCCTACTGGGTTGCAGCCAGCAGCGGAGACCATTCACAGAAGAGGAGTGAAGAGACCGATCCAGTCTTGCCCTTGGCTTTAACTCTTATAGAACCTTTTGCTGATACTTCCCTTTGTTGTCACTTTATTTTACCACCCTCAAATTTTAAAATTCTATTATTTTTTTTTTTTTAAGAGTCAGTTTTAATGGGTCACTTCCCTGGATTACCGTCCACTCTCCTGAAGGTGGAGTCACTTTTACTCGAGTAGCATGTGTCTATCCTTTTTCTTTAGTTCTCACGGCTGCTTCTGTTGTCAGGAGTGCCAGGAAAGGTCCTTTTCACACTGGGGTCAGGGTGTTTTCTTGTCAGGATTTCATTAGTATCCAGTCTCCAGGCTGTATCTGGTGTAGTCTAAAGTCCAGCGGAGCTGTTTGAGGCAGCAATCCACGTCGTCTTAAATCTGTAAGAGATTGGGCTACTCCTCACAGGTAATTTTTAAGATAAACATCATTAATTTCAGGAATTGGTACTCCTCCTTCCTTTCCCAAATATGGGAGACCAAATAGCATTTCATATGGGGGTATTTCTAAATCTTTCCTTGGAGCAGTTTTAATTTTCAGTAAAGCCGGGGGCAGGCATTTGGTCCAGGATAGCTTAGCACATATCATCTACAATGCTCTGGAAGTGAAATGGGTTTTCCTATTAGAATTTATTTATTTATTTATTATTTATTATTTCATATTAGGGAATAATTTGCTCTAGTAAAATCTTGACAATATTGGAAACGGTAGCAGTAGTAGTAGGAAAGGCTTTAATTTAGTATGTGAAATGATCCGCTATCATTAACAGGTATTTCCACTTCTGTACTTTAGGGAGTTCTGTGTAATTCACCTGGATACTCTGGAATGGTCTGAGGGTTAATTTTCGCCTTTCACTAGAGTCTTTTCTTATCACTTTCTTATTTATTTATTTATTTTAGTAGATTATACAGTGATCTTCTATCTGTTTGGCCACAGCATATATATTTAAACAACCATAAGTCCTTAAGAATTGGTCACATAAAGTTTGTGTTCCTCAATAAGTTTCTTAATGCACTCTGGACAGTATCTCTCGAGTGATTGCTTTATTTAACATCTGTCTCCCATCCGGGAGAACTCATTTACCTTCTTGAGTTTTTACACACCTTGATTTTTTTAAAAGATTTTTCTTTTTCTTCAGTAAATACTGGTAACTTAATAGGCATCTCCTCATTAGGTACTAAAGTTCTCATTTTGATGACTTTTTCTAGGGCTGCTTCTTTTGTCTGTTCATCAGCTAATTTTTACTTCTTGGTTTTGGTGTGTTCCCCTTTTGGTGTCTGGCTATATGCATTACTGCAATTTCTTTTGATTTGTCTAGGGCTTCCAGTATTTTAACATTAGTTGTTTGTGCACTAATCTTTTTCCCCTAGATGAGACTAATCCCTTTTCTTTTTATATCTTCCTAAGGGTATAAACTAGCTCAAAGGTATATTTAGAACTTGTGTATATTGTTCCATTTTCACAACACTGTTTTGTACACCATTCACAATTGCATATTCACTGTGATGCTTATTCACCTATAAAGATTCTTTTTCTCTCAGACAATGGTTTCTTCTCTAAATCTTCTTGTCATATTTTAGAATCTTAGAATTAGTCAGCTACCTTCCGGACTTCTGGCTTAATATTGTTCTCACTACGTGAGGAGTGGATACCATCAATGTCCACTCAAAGGTCAATTTCTTGCTTTTCTTTACCAGTACAGCAGTTGCCACCACTGCACCACCACCACAACACGGGTTGGCCACCTTCGTGACATCAGGTTCAATACTTTGGATAGATAGGCTATTGGTTGTTTCTGCCCTCCCCATGCCTGAGTTAACACTCCGCAGGCAGTTCTACTCTTAACATTTACATAGAGATGAAACGGCTTCTTTAGGGAGGGAAGAGACAATACAGGTGTCTGTATTAACTTTTGTTTTAATTCTTTTTTTCAAACTGCTACTGCTCCTCTGCTGCCCACTCAGGCCTTTTCACTTCTTTCTGCAATTTTTTTTTTTTTTTTTTTTTCTCTTCCAAGAATTTAACATGTTGGCTGCTCGAGGTATTTCACTTTCACAAATTGCAACATAGTTTCTGAGACTCTGAGCCCTGTTGTGTTTTGTTTTTTTTTTTTTCCCCCAGGAAATTTAGTAACTTAAGAGTGGCAGATCGAACTTCCACCTTCTCTTCCTCAGATATTAGTAAATTGTTTACATATTGAACTAGCTTGATCTCTGGAGAAAAGGAAATTTTCTCAAAAATTTATTCTAATATTTGCCTAAAAAAAAGATTAGGGGATTCAGTGAATCCCTATGGTAAAGCAGTTCACCGAAACTGCTGTTTCCTTCTTGTTACTGGGTCCTCTTGCTTAAAGGGAAACACGTCCCGACTTTCTGCTGCCAGTGGGCAGGCTCAAAAAGCATCTTTAAGATTCAGTACACTGAGCCACTTATGTTCATGAGGTATTTTGCTCAGCAATGTATAAGGATTGGGTACAACTGGGTGACGTGTCTGAACAATTTTGTTCAATTCTCTCAAATCTTGCACTAGTCTCCAACCCCCATCTGACTTCCTGACTGGTGAAATAGGTGTATTATAAGAAGACATGCATGGCTCTAAGAGACTGTCTTTTACCAATCTCTCAATCGCAGCTTGGAACCCCTTCCTCCCCTCTAGGGATATGGGGTATTACTTCACACACATAGGTTGACTTTCCTTTTTTTTTTTAATTTTGCTTTCAGACGGGGTATGTCCAATTCTCCCCGATTCCCTTCCGCCACCTGGACTACTGAATTAATTGCCTTTGTATCCTTTGTTGTTAACTTATAAAGCTGCACCACTTTCCTGTCATCTTTTGGAACTATTCCAATCCTCAGCAGTATTTGTAAATTTCTCCCTAGTAAATTTGTTCTTACCTCAGGTATCACTACAAAGTCTATTTTTACTTCTCTATTATTCCCCTGTACAGATACTTGCTCTACAATAGGAATTGAAAACTCTTCTTTTTCCTTCCCACCACATTTGTTGTGAGTTTTCCAATTTCACATCCCTGTGGAATCTTGGTTATGTTTGTTCTTTTTGCTCCTGTGTCTACTAGGAACAAGTATTCCTCCTTCTGGGCTCTTAATTTTAAATTTATCAAGGGCTCTATATGATGGTTAGACCCCAGAAGGTAGAGCCCCTGACACACCTATTCTTGAGAATAGTCATGTTGCTCCATTACTCGGAGCACTCCATCCTCCCTCTGCCTTATCGGACAATTCCTCTTAAAGTGTCCCTTTCTCCCACAATGAAAATACTTTCCAAGACTTGTTTGCCACCTGTGAGGGTTCCCTGTCTCAGTCGACTGTATCTTGTATCCTTCACGACAATTTTCTCTCTCTCTCTCTCCCTCTGGCTATTGCTCCACTTTCACTTTACTTTCTCTTCACCTTCACTTCACTTTCTCATTATCCCTCTTGATTTGAGCTCCTCACAACAAAGCATTCTATGCTGTGGTCCCCGACTGGGACCTCTGCCACAAGCTGACAATTTCTCTCTTTCTCTCTCACTACCGCTTCACTGTCATTTCACTTTCTCTTTACCTTCATTTCACATTCTTGTTATCCTTCTTGATACATACTTTCTGAGCCCCTCACAACAAATTATTTTAATCTTGTTGTAATCAGACATATTATTCCTCCCTTCAACATTACTTTGATTCAAGACAGGTCTTTTCTTAAGGAACTTCTGTTTTTCTAGGATTCCCCCTGGGACATCGGGGGTGTTTCTTGCTCTCAAATTCTAATACCTGCAGTTCGGATCGTCTGCGTTTCTTCTGGTGCGAACAGGGCTCCTAAAATAAGATACATTTCATCCTAAGTGTAAATATTAGGGCCCAGAAACTGCTCTGACAACCTCAAAGGTGTCCTCTAATAACTTTTTCATCTCTTTGTTAAATCTTGCACCTCGCACCTCGGTGCTACTCAGAGATACATTCACAAAGCCTACACCTCCTCCTGAGGCTCCTGGCATGGGTATCCCTCTTAAAGGGAACATTACTTCTTTGAATCCCTTTTTAGGGGAGGACAAAGGGAAATCCTGAACATCTCGTTGTCCAGATTTTCTGAGTTTCCTCAAGTGGAGGAGCACAGGGTCTCTCAAGGTCACCTCGCTCTTCCACATTGTTATTTCTTCTCCCCTCCCCCACCCCTTAGATCTTTTGCTACAACTAAGGGGTGAGATATTTTGCAGCACAAAGCATATCACAAACCAGTCCAGGCTAATACAGCCTGACTCTCTTTTGATTCGCAGCAGCAGCCCATGCTGCCGCAGCACGGCCGTGAACAGCGCTGTCTTCACTTTCACATTGCGCTCGGCCCAATGCCACAGACTCATCAATTTTTAGAGCCTGGCATTCCTAGTTCTCCACTGGCCTGAACTGGCCAATACAACCGGTTAGCTCCAATGGGTTCTTTCACCCATTCAAACAACAGTACTGTATCATTGTTTCCCCGGGGGCGACCTTGCCCCCGACTTCCGAGCATCACCCCTAAAGGACTGTCGGGTGGAATGCTCCAACCGGGATTATCAAATCCCGATTCTTTTGTCATCTTTTCTTCACTAGGCCTATTTCTCATTTTACTCTCCCGCGGGACTTCTTTCACCTGGAACCTTTTCGCTTCGCCCCTTCACCGGCCGGTCTCCTCGCGGAGAGACGGAACCGCGGTTAGAAGGGCTCCACACTCGCTTCGCAGGCAATTCTGCGTCTCACTCACACACTCCCAGTCCCGCTATCCCAGCCGCCCGTGTAGTACTTAACAGTCAATTTTCTTACCCGGGTCCCGTGCACAGAAATTGCTCGGCTGCCGCGCGTGACTCACTTCCGTCAATTTTACAACTCTCCTTTTCCCCTTTCTTTGCTTCGAGAGTCCTCCGTCCGGATGGGACTCGCTGCCCTTCACGGAACGAGACAGTGTTTGGAGACTGTTAAAATTAACAGGGCGCGCCTTCTCCTCTTCGCTGTCTCGTCTCGTAGGAACAGGAGTGCAGATCCCGGACGAGCCCCCAAATTGTGAGAAACACTGGCTCACATCTTTAGAATTTAAAGAGGACAAAGTCACCGAAGCAAAAGTTAAAAAAAATTTATTAATACGAAACAGCGCTGAATCGGGTGCACCAAAGATAGATGCACGATGATCTTTTAGCTTTCAGGTATTTTATACCCTTATCCCGGCCGCTTGAATTTCTGTCTCCCTTCTCATTGGCTGAGAAGTTGGAGCTCACATTCTTCCCGACCGCTTGACCTATTACAGGTTTATTCTACACTTTTTCCCATATAAGGCACACACACACCTATTCTACAAAATCATTATCTTAAACATGCCTTTGATTAGTTGATTATGCTACACGTTATTTCACAGTCTTTGCTACCATCTACTTGGCAGATTTACCAGACTGGTTTCTTTGGCCTTATTGATACTCTCCTACGCTCTGGGTTCCTGTGTTGAAGGCCGTGTTCCAGTTTGTTTCTCTTCACCTAGATAACGCTCTACGAACAAGGATCCTTTGACAGACCAAGGGCATTTCTGGGGATTAATTGGATACAATTTATTAGACTCTACTACTACTAAGGCTTCTTTGTTAGTACTATCATACTAACAATGATACATCAATTAGCTGAAGCAAAACTTAGCTCGTTTCTCACAATCCACCCCCTTTTTATTTATTACTTTTTGCTGAAGCTTATAATTTTATTTCCATTTATTTAGTAATAACTGCGACCTCTCACCTTGTTCTTCTTCCCTATAGTCTTTTCTCTGTAGGACTGTAATTTTTTTTTTTTTTTTTTGACATAGTACTTTAACTTGGGGCCTTCGCACTTGGTAGGCTGGTCACTTGTATTATTTTTTTTATTATTACACTGGAGATTAACTTCACTGTATATGGAATAAAGTAAGGGATGAACAGCAGTTCAGTGGTAGTACAAAACAAAATAAAGTCTATTTTTTATCAATAAGTAATTCAATGTTAACCTATTTTGATATATTGTCATTCACATCTGTGTTTGTTGGACTATCAGTAAGTCTAATGCTGATGCTGTTTGATTAGTAATCACTTTGAGAACGGCTTGTAGCATAATTATTGAGTACTAAAATTTTGTGAAATATTTCTTAGTCCCGTTCAAATTTTGCCAAGTTCATTGGTAAACTCTTATTACATGATTTTGCTAGTGGTGTTGTCCCTTTGGCAAGTCAAGAACAAAGAATCTTTAAACACTTTTTGCTAATCTCTTTACTTTTTGCCCTGCATTCCGCATGGTAAGGTTCATAGAAGAAGTACTTTACCTAAGTATCATCTCTAAGGTTCATGTGCATTTGATTCTATTTTTCTTGGTACTTTTGATAATTATAAGGGGTATACAGTGAACTGTAATAATTTATTCCTGGTGACAACAATAGTTCTCTTTCCCCGGGTACAATATTTTTCATGTCACTCTTTCTTTAGACTAAAATTTAGTTCTATTGTGTATTGTACTCAAGTTACTCACTAACTATTTGGGCTGGACAGGTTGGGCTACCTATGGCTATTTTTCGGACTCCCTCGGACTCCCACATATTCAACTATTACTCACATTGAAGCTTTTTGCTATTTCATTTCTTAATGTCACAAATTGGTTGTCTTCTATTTGATTGTAACATAGAGGGATGATCGCAAGGTTCATTAGTGTGATAACAAAACCTGCCAAGGTCTGGCACGGCCCTCCCTCCCATCTCTCAACGCCTACTGGGTTGCAGCCAGCAGCGGAGACCATTCACAGAAGAGGAGTGAAGAGACCGATCCAGTCTTGCCCTTGGCTTTAACTCTTATAGAACCTTTTGCTGATACTTCCCTTTGTTGTCACTTTATTTTACCACCCTCAAATTTTAAAATTCTATTATTTTTTTTTTTTTAAGAGTCAGTTTTAATGGGTCACTTCCCTGGATTACCGTCCACTCTCCTGAAGGTGGAGTCACTTTTACTCGAGTAGCATGTGTCTATCCTTTTTCTTTAGTTCTCACGGCTGCTTCTGTTGTCAGGAGTGCCAGGAAAGGTCCTTTTCACACTGGGGTCAGGGTGTTTTCTTGTCAGGATTTCATTAGTATCCAGTCTCCAGGCTGTATCTGGTGTAGTCTAAAGTCCAGCGGAGCTGTTTGAGGCAGCAATCCACGTCGTCTTAAATCTGTAAGAGATTGGGCTACTCCTCACAGGTAATTTTTAAGATAAACATCATTAATTTCAGGAATTGGTACTCCTCCTTCCTTTCCCAAATATGGGAGACCAAATAGCATTTCATATGGGGGTATTTCTAAATCTTTCCTTGGAGCAGTTTTAATTTTCAGTAAAGCCGGGGGCAGGCATTTGGTCCAGGATAGCTTAGCACATATCATCTACAATGCTCTGGAAGTGAAATGGGTTTTCCTATTAGAATTTATTTATTTATTTATTATTTATTATTTCATATTAGGGAATAATTTGCTCTAGTAAAATCTTGACAATATTGGAAACGGTAGCAGTAGTAGTAGGAAAGGCTTTAATTTAGTATGTGAAATGATCCGCTATCATTAACAGGTATTTCCACTTCTGTACTTTAGGGAGTTCTGTGTAATTCACCTGGATACTCTGGAATGGTCTGAGGGTTAATTTTCGCCTTTCACTAGAGTCTTTTCTTATCACTTTCTTATTTATTTATTTATTTTAGTAGATTATACAGTGATCTTCTATCTGTTTGGCCACAGCATATATATTTAAACAACCATAAGTCCTTAAGAATTGGTCACATAAAGTTTGTGTTCCTCAATAAGTTTCTTAATGCACTCTGGACAGTATCTCTCGAGTGATTGCTTTATTTAACATCTGTCTCCCATCCGGGAGAACTCATTTACCTTCTTGAGTTTTTACACACCTTGATTTTTTTAAAAGATTTTTCTTTTTCTTCAGTAAATACTGGTAACTTAATAGGCATCTCCTCATTAGGTACTAAAGTTCTCATTTTGATGACTTTTTCTAGGGCTGCTTCTTTTGTCTGTTCATCAGCTAATTTTTACTTCTTGGTTTTGGTGTGTTCCCCTTTTGGTGTCTGGCTATATGCATTACTGCAATTTCTTTTGATTTGTCTAGGGCTTCCAGTATTTTAACATTAGTTGTTTGTGCACTAATCTTTTTCCCCTAGATGAGACTAATCCCTTTTCTTTTTATATCTTCCTAAGGGTATAAACTAGCTCAAAGGTATATTTAGAACTTGTGTATATTGTTCCATTTTCACAACACTGTTTTGTACACCATTCACAATTGCATATTCACTGTGATGCTTATTCACCTATAAAGATTCTTTTTCTCTCAGACAATGGTTTCTTCTCTAAATCTTCTTGTCATATTTTAGAATCTTAGAATTAGTCAGCTACCTTCCGGACTTCTGGCTTAATATTGTTCTCACTACGTGAGGAGTGGATACCATCAATGTCCACTCAAAGGTCAATTTCTTGCTTTTCTTTACCAGTACAGCAGTTGCCACCACTGCACCACCACCACAACACGGGTTGGCCACCTTCGTGACATCAGGTTCAATACTTTGGATAGATAGGCTATTGGTTGTTTCTGCCCTCCCCATGCCTGAGTTAACACTCCGCAGGCAGTTCTACTCTTAACATTTACATAGAGATGA
>JAHSPS010061380.1:0-10571 GCA_033628365.1 Calidris temminckii | reverse complement strand
CTTCTTGCCTCTTGAAGCCCGTGTGTAGTAAGTGGGTCTCTAGGAGTATAGCAGCTCAGCTGTAAGAGCAGGTTTTGGCGTACTGAAATTGTAGGCTTATTTTTGACGTGGCTGGCTTCAGCTTGCTTTCTGCTTTGTCTTCTGGTGGAATGCCAGGCTTTCCAAATTATAGAATAAATCTACTTTTTTTTTTTTTTTCCCCCTTCCTAGCTCTCCCTTGAGGGGACTCCTGAAAGCCCAGCTGTCTGACAGGCACATTAGAAACCTTAAAATGCAGAAAAGTATCAAAAGTGTGATGTGAGAGAGTAATCTACATAATCAGGTTTTTGGTTTTATCAGGGCTCTTTGTACACAGGGCTGTGTATGACATGCTCTTTGCCAAAATCTGGGCTGCGACCTCTTCTTTCACCCCTTTCTCTGTTTATTTAGCATGTAACAAATGTCTCTCTTTTGGCCTAACCAGCATGCAAAAACTTTTGGAGGCCAGATGAGAATTCTTAGCAATTCTTCGAGTTGCAAAGGCCTGAAATAAATGGGATTAGTTGGTTTTTTTTAAAACAATAGAGTATCCTTGCTAGCAAATGAGAAATGGGGAATAAATCAGCTTGCCTGATGAGGTTTCAGGAGTCAGTGGATCAGGTAAGTCTGGATTGGATGTTTATGATGTCTCTTGTGGCTTTGTATTTCTTTGATGCCATAGAAAGCAAACAAGAGTAGGCTGGGAGGAGCATGCAGGTGATAATGGACACTGGCAGGCTTGGCTGATTTTTTAAAAAAAAAAAAAAGACGACAATTGTGCTGGATGAGGCTTTATGACAGGTGGACTGAGGCTAAGGCTAGAGACCTCCAAAACATGTTGTCTTTGCAGTGGTCCTGATAACACTGGGTAGGGACAGAGTGAGGTGATGCCTCTTTTAGGGGTATCAGTGGCAAGGAGGTACGTTTTGTGCTGGAGGATTTGGAATTTCATGCAATCCAGTGAGTTGCAGCTGAGACCGGGATTCACATTTACTTGCCTGTGAGGGCTCACACAGCAGATGGCGAGAAGGTGAAAAGGTGATTCTGAGAAAAACAGGGTTTTGCAGCCTTTGAGATTATTTAAAAAAAAAAAAAAATCAGTTGTGTGACTGAGCACAAAATTTAGGATACAATAATGTTTTATGCCATCTGTGACCTATTAGGTGATAATACTGATGAGAACAACTAACTTATTGCCTCAGCCTAGAGAAGGGTAAATCCAGGTTCATGCATCTGTGTTTTGCTGTAACTTTTCTTCTAGGATTCTAGGAGCTGCGTCCTTTGAGGCCACAAAGAATGAGCGATTCCGCTAGCTGAACTTGTTTGTGAAAATATGACTTTTTCCAGGAACGCATAAAAACAGCCAACCTTCTTCAGCCGTGACAGCGTATGGCTGTAAGGTCAGCTCTGAAGTTCACCAGTTGCTGCAGCTTCTCCAAAGAGGTTAAAATACTTCTGTAACAGAAGTGACATGAGAAATCGGGTTCATTACTCTGTTCCCCCACCTCCAGGCTGGTGCTTGGAGTCTGAGGCATTTAAATGAGTTCTCCTAAATGGAGTCCTTAAATTCCTCAGTGCCTCTGGTGCCAGTGTGGGAGACCTTAGCTGTGGTTCCCAAGCCAGTTTTGTGTCCCCAGCTACCAGATCCTCACCTTTTCCTGTACCTTCCCCTCTCCTCTGATGGCTGGTGGGTTAAATATGTTATTGGTAGCTGTTTCCTGTGTCTGTGGTTTACTTTTCAGGCCATTTTATTTGCCAAAGCTCTGCCAAGATGTATAGAAATTTGGCTAGCTACAGCTCACCTTTGCAAGCTTTTGTTTCAGCTGAAAAAAATGTTTACTCTTCAGCTCTCCCAAGCTGAATGTTTTCTTCAGAAATGTGGGACAAGTCCTGCTTTTGGCTGAAGCCTCTGTTAGTGTATTATAGAAATGACGCAGCTGCCCAAAAGTCTGCCAAGGGGCAAAAGCTACTTCTTGCTGTTAAAGCTTGTAAATGAGATTGGTAGGGAAGTCCATGACCACCTGGGCCCCCACTGCTACAAACACTGTGTGGCAGATTCATGTGGACACCAAAATCCTGAATGAGTTCAGTTTCCCCTGACCTAGTCTGCCGTTTTAGAAGTGACCTACTTGAAAATACATCCAGTAATGTAATTATTGTCAGGAAACAACTCACCTTCTGTTGCTTAATTATATTTTTTTTTTGTGTATTCTTAGTCCATTTGAAAGGCACTGTGTTGGATGGCATGCTGGGTTTTCCCTTAATTACTGTTGTATGGTAATTGCCATGTAATTACACTGTTATGAATATAATGTGCATGTATTATTGTGGGGCAGTGATTTATGGAATGCAAGTATATTTAAAAAGTGTTAGAGATGTTCTTTACACAGGATTGCTAAGCCCTTTAATGACAGTGGTCTTCCACTGCTAATCCAGTGTTTTAATTTTCTTCTGTTTAAGGTCTCCTCTAATAATACTACTTCATCATACAGTGAATATTTTGGAAATTATACTGGCTGGTTGTGGTGAGGTATCTAATCCTCATCATGCTTGCAAAATAAAAAAAGAAATCACTAGTGCAGAAATAAATCAAGCATACTAATAAACAGGTGGAAGGACTTGAGAGGCTCCAGTGCAGACCTCAGGCTGCAGAAGGTGCCTCGACCTTTCTCCATGGGCGGGGTTAGGTGGCAGACCTGCCCAGGTTGGGGACCTCCTGCAGGAGGTGGTGAGGAGGCATCAGGACTCATCAGGGAGTCTGAGAAGAAGGTAGATAGCTGGTTCCAAGTGCAATCTCCGGTGGACCCACAGACCACAGCCAACCAAACAAAAGCTCCTCCACTGGCACACACAGAAGGGAGGGAGGCCAGTAATGCAGAAGAATGGAAGCTTGCAAGGTCAAACACCAGCAGCAGGAAGAGACTTCCCCTGAAGCCTGAGGTGTCCTTGCAGAACTGCTTCACTGCCCTACAGAGTGAAGAGGAAAGACCCGTGACATCAGGAGAGACACTGGAGCAGAGTAAAGCAGCCCAATCTGCTCCCTGTATGACAACCAGTGCAACTAAGGAAAGGAGACAGCTGATTGTAGTAGACAACTCTCCTCTGAGAGGTCCAGAAGCACCCATTTGCCAACCTGATGCACTTTCTAAAGAGGTGTGCTGTTTACTGGGGCTTGTATCAGGGATGTCACCAAGGGACTACCGAGAGCCTCGTACAGTCCTCTGACTATTGTCCACTGCTGTTGTTTCACGTGGGTACCAGGATACAGCCAGGAGCAGCCTGAGGAACATCAAGGACGAGAGAGCCCTTGGAGCAGCGGTCAGGGACTCTGGAGTGCAGGTAGTTTTTTCACCAATCCTCACAGTCAAAGGGAAGGGGGTTGATAGGGCCAGTGGAACTGGCAAATCAACAAATGGCTACAGGACTGGTGCCATGGTTGGTTTGGCTACTTAGACCGTGGGACTTGCTTTGAGGCTACTGGGAGCTACTGGGATCCGTCTGTCAGAGAAGGGGAAAAGCATATCATCTTTGGTGATGGGCTTGTCAAGCTCATGAATAGGACTTTAAACTAAAGTTGCCAGGAAAGGAGAGCTTCAATCCATCCCACTCCTACCAGATGGATAGTAGTTTGGTGTCAGCAATAGGTGCTCAGAGTGTGGAGAAGGATCACAGGTCAGGAGGGAGAGCATCTGGAGTGCAGCACCAAGGAATTCCAACTAGTAAGTCAGCTTCATTGGACGCCCAACTTGAATACCTCTGTACAAACGTACATAGTATTGGGAGTAAACGAGGAGTAGGAGATGTTTGCACACCTGCAGGGCTATCCCAACAAAGATGAAGTCAGGCAAAAATCCTAGGAAGCCTTCATGGGTGAACAAGGAACATTTGGATGAACTCAGGTAGATTTAGATACCAGGAAGAAATTTTTCGCTACGAGGGTGGTGAGGTACTGGAACAGGTTGCCCAGAGAAGCTGTGGATGCTCCATCCCTGGAGGTGTTCAAGACCAGGCTGGAGGGGGCTTTGACCAACCTGGTCTAGCAGGTCTAGTCCTTGTCTGTGGCAGGGAGCTTGGAATCTAGAAGATCTTTAAGGTCCCTTCCAACCCAAACTGTTGCACGATTCTATGAACCTATGACTTCTAGCCAGGAGTATTTTGGTACTGATGTATGCTTCAAGGTGCTTAGTGTATGTTGGGTAAAAAAATAGACTGGTTAGCAATCCCATTGCTAAAAGAATACAGGTTCTAAGGACAGGTTAGCGCTTCCCCTGTGCACACAGGAGTAGTGACTCCCTCTATAATCCTTTCCTTCTGTTAGCTTACGTGATATCTTCGTCAGCGCACTTTTGAAAATTAAATTTACCCTAAAAGGACAAAGTACCTCTTGGAGATTACCTTTGCATGAATTACTTTCATAAGCAGGTGGTGACCCCAAAGGGGCAACAGAAAAGGTCTTAAATCCTTTACCGTAGCAGATGCATGTGGCCTTGTGACCCCAGAAACTGTTCGGTACAGACATGATGTGGATTAAAAGCTAGCAATGGTTGAATGTGCTGAGCAGTGTAGCATCCAGTTGCTTGCAGATGGGAATTTGGAAGCATAACAATTTGTACAGTGCTAACTCTAACCTTGGTTCAAGATTCAAAGAAGGTGTTTGTGGTGGGGTGGGTTTTTTTTTTGCTTGGGGATGTTTACTCATAACTCACTGTGTGACTCCCCTGCTGTGTGCCAGTAACAACAGACAAGCCTCCACAGATTGCTAAGCCAACATCTCTTGCACAAGTTTCCTGCTGGAGAGGAACTGAGCCTTGTAGGATGCTGAGCTGCTGCTGTAGCCAAGTATTTCCCCCAAGGCTGCAGAAGTAGGTGCTTTTGTGTGTTTAGCCAAACCACTCCCTTGTGCAACATGCTTTCCTTTGAGGATGAGAGCAGGTAATCCCTTAGAGATGTAGCAGCAATGTCCATTTCGCTGATAAACCAGTGTACCAGCTACCCTTTGTGCTCAGTTAGATGTACGCAGTATCATTCCTACTCTCCTGGGCAGAGCAGAATAGAACCCCAGAGCGGCTGTTGCTTCTAGTACATCTTACTTTTGAAGGCCTTTAGCAAGCCGCCTTCCTTGGGGAGAACAGCTTCCTTGCAAGCTGTTCATCAAGCGAAATATCTGCTGTCTGTGTTTCTGGCTAGAACATAATTCTCACCTGTGGTGGATTAACCTTGGCTGGCCACCAGGTGCCTAAGAAGATGCTCTCTCACTCGGCCTCCTCAACATGACTGGGGGAGAAAACAAGATGAAAAAGCTTGTGGGTCTAGATAAGGAGAGGGAGATCATTCAGCCATTAGGTGTGGGCAAAACAGACTTGACTTGGGTAAGATTAATTTATTGCCAATTAAAAATAGAGTAGCATAGTAAAAACCAAAATAAAACTAAATCCATGCCTCCATGGTCCCCCTTCAGAAGCTATAGGGAAACAGTTTATCTTTTAGTCTTCTTTTTTTCCTTTACTAACAATCAGAAAACATGATCCTCTCCCCAAGGTCTGAATAAACCACTAATCTCCACATAAAATATTTTACTCCTCTTCTCCCACTGATGCTAAGCTAGTAGTCTGAAGAGTGTGAAATGCTGCTAAGAAGATAGGACAAGAGGGAACTTGAATAGGAGAAGTTCCACCTCAACATGAGGAGGACCTTCTTTGCTGTGAGGGTGGCAGAGCCCTGGCAGAGGCTGCCCAGGGAGGTGGTGGAGTCTCCTTCTCAGGAGACATTCAAACCCCACCTGGACACGTTCCTGTGGGACCTGCTCTGGGTGGCCCTGCTCTGGCAGGGGGTTGGACTAGATGATCTCCAGAGGTCCCTTCCAACCCCATGTGATTCTGTGAAGGCTCATATACACTCCCTAGCATCTGCACTGGCCACAATTAACTATGGCTGCATCGCATAAGTGACTAAAGTGACATCTTTAAGGCAAAGAGCACTTTGAGCTTCTACTTGCATAAGCACCCTGCACCTCTAGTTTGATGTACTTCTAGCTGAGAAGTGATCATCTCTTCTACAGTCATCTCTGTATCTTTGTAGACTGGATGTTCTGCCAGCAGTGGGGCAGTCATGGATTCTGTGACTGTTTTCTGTGCTGTGATTATGTCAGTTTGTGTAGGAGTGGCAGAAAATAGCAGCTATTTGATATGAGATGATCCATTCAGCTGCAGTGTCAAGAAGTCTTAGTGGTGGGCTCAAGTTAATGAAAAAGGGTGTTTTCACACAGATGAAACTGGTGGGAAGAGGGGGTAGATAGCATTTTCCAAATAATCACGTGTCTGTTCCCTCTAGAAACTGAATACTTTGTTTAAATAGCACACACACACCCAAAACATGTTTGCAGTAGCGGATACTATGCTGTGAAATGTAATATCTTCAGAGATGAGTGTGATGGCAGGGATTTGACTGTTCTGGTCAGCTGTCCTTAAACAAGACTCTGGCCTGTGGTGCTCTTTGTTAGTAGCACTGATCTCCTGTTTACAGTATGATGTCAATCTTCTGTCACAGAAATAAAAATAAAGATGAGAGGAGCAAGAAAGAAACAGTTGTTGGCTTTATACGTGTGCTCATTTTGATCCTTGCATCCTGCTCTTCATTATGATTTCACCCCCCGCCTCCAATGCAAGTATCAAGCTTTCTCAGATCCACTTGTACAGGTTATTTCAATAAACTTTCCCCATAGTTTGTAAATATTTGTAAACGTTGATGTGAACTTATTAAGCTAGAGCTTTTTTTACCTCTACTCCTCTTAATTGCATGATGTTGCACTTTCTGGTTTCTGTAGTTTATAGCAGTGTATGCAACTCTAGAACTGCACCTTTCTGACCTTCCGAATTTATTCTGTTATGTCTTCCATATGGTAAGTGATGCAGTTGTGTCTCTACAGTCACAAGGTTGCTTTCAAGTCACAAGACTTGATTGCATTCTTGGGATATGAAAGTTCCAACAATACCCTTTTAGGAAGATACTGGTGGTCCAATATGGCATGCCTGAAGTATCTAACTCTTGGAATCTCAGGGTGGTTGCTTCACAGTGAAACCATCAGGGGCAAGAAGGCTCCATGTGGAATTTGACGGCAGATAAACAGGAGTGGCTTGGTTATCTTGCATGTCCTAGACCTGTCCTTACCACCTGTATTTGCAGTGGAGATGCTGCTTCCACAAGTCCTCCCTAATTGTTTCACGGTGGCCTGGAGTGACTTTTCCACATCCATGTTTGCCTTGTTATCTACCTGTGGGGTGAAGAGCCCCTTTCAGAGTCATGTCTCTGTCTCTTTGTGTGTGACTCTATTTCCTGGTGCATGCTCTGTGATGCTCATGATGGATTTGTCTGTCTGCATCTCTGCAGCAAAGAGGCTGCACTTCAAAACCTAACTTTTGTGATACTTTGTGCTATAGAATTTTTTTTTACTGCATGGTCACGGTCCCAGAAAGTGCAGAGGGGGAGGGATTTGGCCCAGATCTCCTTTGGCAGCTATGGAGTATCCTTGCATCAGCTCTTCCTATGGGAGATTCAGACAGAGAGAACAACCTGGCCTTGCTTCTACTGCAATTGCTGCTTTTGCTAGCTATAAAATACTGTCGAGAAAATAAACTTTGATTTGAGCATCTGAAGATTGCCCCTTTATATTTGGGACATGTGTGTTTCTATCAGCTCTGATGCCATCCCCTTTCCAGTCTCAAATATTAAACCTAAATATGCCAAATAGGTCACGTGCAGCTGAATCAATTTTTATAAGCCTTCGGGGTGAGTTGAAGTTGTACACCTATGAAACATAAAGCTGGATTTTCTGTTGTTCCCCCTCTTCCAGTTATTTGCAATTCAGATGGCAGCCAGCCAAGGGGGCTGCAAGTGTTATTCAGAAATCATCGAAATTCTGAAAAATCTCAGCTCTCTGTTTGGCTGCAAACGAGTTTCTGTTTTTTGAGCTCGGAACAGAAGCTGCTGATGGAGTCAACTTGAAAACTAGGCCTTGCCACATTCACAGGGATCTGCTCCCTGGAGGTGAGTTGGTTTTGAAGCAGGATGCGTGTGTATTTGACGCTAAAATATGGTAGTTTCGTTGTTTGTTTCCTCTTGCCTTCAAAAATAATTAGTTTAGACCTTCCTGGGAAGCATTGGCAATCTAGTTCAACTGAGCAGGGCTTTTTTCAGGTTGACAGGAAACAAAAATCTTGATGATAACTCTTTGTTGATGACATGCCTGCAGACAAATAGTGATCTGAAGCAGCTCAGAGTTTGAGGTTAATGCAGCTCAATTAGGAAATACTTTTTTTCCTTTACCTGAGAATGAGAAAGAGTAACTCAAAATAGATCCTTTAACCAAAAGTCTTATCCTTAGGCTGTATATCTAGACAAATGATTTGTGAAAAAAACCCCAAAAAATAAATCTACAGAATTTATGAGCTGATATATAGGATTTTTCAGCAAAAGTAGCTGTACTTTAATTTAATGCATGCACAGCATCCAGTTACTACACTTCTGGATTGGGCTGGTACTTGGCCAGAGGTTTGAAGCGATATCTTCTCGAGCAGGACCATCTCACTGGGTCCCGTTCCGTAGGCTCTGAGCAGCCCTTTGCACTATTAGTGCTACATCCCATAACTCTGCAATGAGCAGCATAAACCTAACAAAAGAAATTGTTCCATTGTGCTACACCCCAAATGACAGCCAAAGAGTAGTTTTCTTTTAAATAGCCAATACAGTGTAGCTCAGCTGACAGTGTGATAATGGGCAAATCAGTTAATTGGTTTGAACAAGTTGGATTTGAACTTTTGAATTGTTTTGAACAAGCTGTTTGGATAAACTGATAGGAGCATTTCATTTAAATACAAGTTGCAAGTATTGACCGAACTTCATAGTCTGTCTCATTAGAATTGTATTAATTCAGTTGGATTTTAAATCAGAATCATCAGATCAGTAGGAAAGGCTGAGGCTGTCATTGTTCAGCAGCAAAAACAGGACTAAACTATATCAGCTTTCCCTGTCAGGATGTAATTATTTGATAATTTTGTGCCCCTTTTTTTTTTTTTTTTTTTTTTAAGCCATATTGGTTCTTCAGTTTAACTTGTGGCCACCAGTTTGTGAATCAGAGAATGATATGGAGTTGGAAGGGACCTCTGGAGATCATCTAGTCCAACCCCCTGCCAAAGCAGGGCCACCCAGAGCAGGTCCCACAGGAACGTGTCCCGGTGGGGTTGGAATGTCTCCAGAGAAGGAGACTCCACCACCTCCCTGGGCAGCCTCTTCCAGGGCTCTGCCACCCTTACAGAAAGGAAGTTCCTCCTCATGTTTAGACCCCTATGGTTTGTTGTGAGTGCATGGTCTTTGGGGATTTTGCGGACGTTTTCTCATAGCATAAGACCTAGGTTGGTGAACAGCTACAATGGGCAACTGCAGTGGGAGTGCTGTATGTTGGAGGAGGAAGCCAGCTATGATGAGGTGTGAATATTCTCATCTCAATGTATATATGCTGAGTTTGAAGTCACAATGCTTACTGGGAGGTAAGGGAGATGGACAGGGGAGCTCATGCCCCTAGTGGCAGAGAAAAGGGCATGGACTAACCCTGTCTGCCTTAGCTCTCATCTTCCAGTACAGTGTTCCTTGAGGATTTAAACATACATCTAATATTGGAACAGATTTTGTGTTAACAGCATCTGGGCCAAGTTAGACAAAAGTACTTCTGCAGCCCAGTGTATGTGAAATTCCTTACTGAGTCACCTTTTTGTCCCTCCGGTAAATCTACAGACTGGCTGCTACTGAGGACCAACTGGTTTAGGAGGATTTTGACAATGCTGGCACAGCTCGGATTTGGAGCTCGTTACTAAGAAATATTTTAAGCCCTGTGTCAGATATGTTTTGAGTAGGGCTCAGTACTATATCACTTAACCTCTATACCCAAGCAGGGATAAATCCTCTTTTTTATCTCCAATAGGCATGAATTGTTATAAATAATAGTAGCCAAGCTGAGCATTTTTTCTTTTACAGGCACGTAATGGGTAATAAAGGAGGTGGGGGGACTGGTCTCCGAGTAGTGCTATGCCCAAGCCCAAGGGAAGAAGAAACTTTTAATCTGCTTTTAGACATGAAAAGCAGATGCTACTTTGGTTCTTACACATTCATGTTTCAGCACAGCTGAAAAAAAACCCTTCACACCACAGTTGCTTACCTTCTTTCCCTGATATACATTGGACACAGTTATTTAGCCTGCAGATATTATAGTGTGTATATATATATATAGTATTCAGTGTGACTCTAATATGTGGCTAGAGAAAAAAAAAGTAAAAAAAGTTTAAAAAAAGTTAAAAAAAAAAAAGCTACTAAAAAAAGCAACTAAAAAGCGGTGTGGTCAGCACTGATCACACACAATGGAGTTTGTTGTACTTCAGCATAGGCAGTAGCTTTGGATCTGTTATAGCCTCTGTCCATTAACTCAGTTCCTGGGATTTAAGGTGGATTTTTTTTTTATTTTAAATGTGAATGAACTATCTGTCTTAATGTATTTTTCTGTAGGA
>JAHSPS010061351.1:0-20167 GCA_033628365.1 Calidris temminckii | reverse complement strand
GCGGGGGTTGGTCTCATCTCCCAAGTCACAGGAGACAGGACAAGGGGAAATGGCCTCAAGTTGCACCAGGGGAGGTTCAGGCTGGATATTAGGAAAAAAATTTTCACCGAAAGGGTTATCAGACTTTGGAATGGGCTGCCCAGGGAGGTGGTTGAGGCACCATCCCTGGAGGTGTTCAAAAGACAGGTTGATGTAGTGCTGGGAGATATGGTTTAGTGATGGTGTTGCTTTATGTTTGTTGTGTGGGTGTCTATTTTTGTCAAAGTTAGGTTGACAGTTGGACAAGATGATCTTTAAGCTCCCTTCCAACCTAGAAGATTCTGTGATTCTGTGAATGGGAACAAATGGCAAACTGTTGATGTTAATGCGTGTGTTGTACAGGAACAACAAGGGTTTATTTTTGTAAGTAACACCATCGAAGCCCAAGACGTTTGTCTTGATACTGAACAGAATGTTTGTCATTTTGAAATACATCTCAATGAAAACCCTGAAACTGTACTTATATATATATATATATATTGGAAAAGGATGTGTTTGTATGAGAACCCTTTGTAGTACTATATTCGTAGATAACCTTACCATAGATACAAGTAATCACTCAAATATTTGTGTTTATAACTTTACTAGAATTAGAGGATGTGACTTTAATTATTCAGCTCCTGCTATGTCTTGTCAATGGCTACAATCTAATTATATATTGATTCGAGATTTGTTGCCTACCCCCATTGGAATGAATCTTACATTGGTGAAGAAGTAATTTGCTACCATGTGACTGAGTGTGTCTCTGTGTGCTTAGCCCTGATTTTTCTGTCCTATGAGAGGCAATGCCTTGTCAGTGCTTAATATGTATATAAAAATAAAATTTCCTAAGAAGTGTGAAAATATCTTTTATATCCTTCAGAAGGGATATAATGGTGTTGTTGCGACAGAGGGAAGAAGGGCACTCAATATGAGCGATCAGCTAGCTTCCGTTTATTTAGACACACTATCATACTTTTATGCTCGTTCATAATTAGCTCATACATATTGCAAAATGCGAGCTCATTATTGGTTAGTTCTATACAAGACAGTTCCGCCCATAGTTCCTTTCTTATGGTTACCTTATCGCATGCCGGAGCAACCACAGACACCTTGTTGTTGGACAACAGCTGCCTTCAAGGCCAGAACGGCCTTGCAGTGTTTCTCAGCTAGTCAGTCTCCCACATGGTGTTTGGTTTTTTTCAATGCTGCTGTCATTCAAACATTCTGAACAGCTCTGCACAGTAATTTCTATTTGGTGAAGTTTTAGCTTTTGAGATACCAGCATCATCTGCTGTTTTACCACTGTCAAAATTAAATCTTCGCAAATATTTTTTTATTCCCGTGTTATATAGTTTATAAGAACAGCCTGAAATTCATTCCCTTTCTAAAATTATCAATTTTCCTTTTTCAATAGGAATTGGTAGAAAGCAGTGGAAGTTTCTTTCCCTCTTTAGTACTAATGCCTGCATGTAACAGGCTTCTTCTCAGACTGAGATACAAATAAATTAATTATCCTGTTAAACTGAAAATTGTTTTTAGTGTATAGGATCATGAAACCAGTTTAGCTTTTCAGCAGTGTTTTTCTGTTATATAGATATATGTATGCCCGATATATTTAATATTTTATCTTACAAATATTAAATAGAGAGGAAGTAGAGAGAATAAGCAAGTTGTCTGACTGCTGAAGAAAACAATGCCATTTGTTTTTCATTTTAGAAGACACCTAGGTAAAAGTATCTCATTCTCCTTGAGAACAGATCAAAATATTAATTTTATAAGACATGTTTAAGTGGACATATACTGTGAACACAATATTTTTGCATAAATAATGATTAACACAGATTTTGCAGTTGTATTAAATTTTTTTAATATTCTATTAATGACATTATGAATGCTTTTTAGCCTGTTGAATTGCTGGAATTTATCAACCAATAAACTTGATGTATAATAAGAAATCAATGGGCAATAAATTAATCTATAAATTACTTCGGAGTTGGCTTGTTTACATACGTGTTCCAATTTAAGTTAGATAATTAAAATGTTCAATTATGAAAAACTGACTTGTCTTACACTCAGAGGATGATGTCCTCATTCAAATATCAATTTCAGTTGAGGACATAAATAATTTTAAGGTAATTTTTAGCTTTACTTTTTGGAAAATTATGTTGATTATTTATATTTCACATTTTCCAAGTTGATAGTTGTGGTCTGACAAGTGCTATGTTGTGCTTGGGATTTGCAATTTGATGGCATAACAAAAGCAAAACAGAGATAGAACTTTGAAGCTGCATTTTTCTAACATGATACTGTGCTCAAATACATTTTTTTTAGTCAAAAGAACCTCTTGCACTCATGCCTGCTTCTGCATAATATTTTTGCTGTTACTGAAATATGATGCCTATGAATTCTGCTAGATCTCACAAGGATCCAAAATTCTCTTCTTGTCATATAATAATCTAAAATGTGTAATATAAGATAGTATAGTAAACAATGTTTTTAGTTTAGTTATTTATTTGTTATCAGATTCTATATAAATTGTTACCTCACTGCTTTTGCCATGGAAGCCCTTTTGTAATCCTTAAATGTAAACTTTGATTTGTCGCAACAAAGGGATCTGTTAAGCAACCATTTCAGTTGCCAAAAGTAAGTACTGATGAGCTAAAAGGAAACTCCCTGCTTTAGTGAGGTGATTAAGGACAGCTATGTGCCTCACAGATTCAGTGAAGAGTGAGGTTACTTAAAGGACTATTCTCTGTTCCAGCACTGAGCAGGATGCCACCAGAGCTAGTGAGTAAAGATGTATGCCCATGTAAACAGGATGCGGAAATCTCTTCAGGTAGAAGCACTGATGCTAAAAACTAGCAGAGCAGTCGCTTTTGTAGCTTTTGACATGGTTTAGTCACATCCCCACTTCAGGTTTAAGCCACAGCAGATGTAAGGACAAAGCTATGGGACCACAGTTTCTGAGCAAGACACTAGGCTGAAACATTTAGAAAATTTTGTGGTTCATAATGTGGACATTATAAACTGCAGGCACTTGAAGAGCTGCTTGGCCATGGAAAGCTGGTATTCTGAGTCTCTTTTTTTGTGATTTTGACACAAGGCTTGATTTAGATACACACATATGTCTCAGTGCTACTTAAAATGCTCACATCTTTATGATATTGGCAGATAAGACACGGCGTTCTGGAGCAACAGCTGGAGGCTCGGTTCAGTACCTAAGGGCATCTCAAATGGCTCTAGGAACTTATTTACTGGCAGCTGAACAGAGTCCTAATATTCCATTGAAGTCTATCTGAGATGCCCTAAAAGTAGCTGTTCTTATTTGCCCAAGTATTTCAGTTTTTAAGGCCTTTGACTTCTGATACCAATGACAGAGTAATGCCTAATACATTGCATCTGATCTAGAACTAGGTTCTTGATTACTTGTTTGCTGTAGTTGTTCATATGCCCAATTAAGCTCATGTATTCACACTTTCAAAAACATAAGATGTTCATGCATGTTTATAAATGCTTGCTTTGTGTTACATTTGATTATCTTCTCTATGTGGTTTAAAACATAGGACACAAGAAAGACATTATTTCAACAGAGAACTGATTAAAATGTTAAATTTGTTGTTTATAAATGCCCAAAGATTGTAATCATACAGTATATAGCTTCAAAGCAGATATTCATCTGAACAAGAGCAAGGCTTAGAGAGAAATACTAGCTGATAATCACTGAACCGCAGCCATTTTATGGAACACATGGTATATAAAGAAAATTTTCCAAGGGAAAAATAGATGGAATTACCATATTAAGACATGGAGGTGACTTACACTATTTGCCAAGATGTTATTAATGTGAAAGATGCTTGCAGTTTAACTTGGATGGAATGGAAAAAAGCTATATGGGTAGAAATGGATAGTACAAATTATAAAAGTATGAAGAACAGTATGTATGTTTGTATATGCTCATTTATAGATCATGATCCTACAATTTACAGTTGGATAAAAGACAGCTCTCTTCTCATCAAAGCTCAGAAAAGTCAGCAGTGCTTTGCACATTGAGTTGCAGGATCAAGGTGTGATACAGCATTTTATAGGCAGAGACACAAAGGTGTGTGTTGAAGTCAGGAAAAAGATTAAATCATTTATACTTTAAAATGTACAGAGACTATACTGATTTCAGAAGGCTGTATGCGTCCATCCAAGCTCAGGTTGAAGGCCATGAAGCACAATTTTACAAAATAATCTCTAGATTCAACATAATCTGTACACGTTTTATACATGCAACTTCTCCCACTTCGCACCTGCACACAGATTGTCCACTCACATTGCTCAAACTGAATATCCTTAGGGCAGTAGCAGTGATTTTTTTGGGGTATATCTTCAGGGATGAGTGTAACAGAGAATGGATCTGCGATCTGTTTCTGGAACTCTTAAATGATGCCACAGTATAACAGTGGCAATGCAACAGCCAGTTGGCATGTAATTGTAATTTTATATTATATGGCAGTCAATGCTTTATCCTTTGGTTCATGAGTGCACCCTTTTGTTTATTAAGTGCACCATCAGCAAGTTTGCTGAGGACACCAAGCTGTGTGGTGTGGTTGAAATGTTGGAGGGAAGGGATGCCATCCAAAGGGACCTGGACAGGCTTGAGAGGTGGGCTCATGCAAACCTCATGAAGTTTAACCAAGCCAAGTGCAGGGTCCTGCACCTGGGACATGGCAATCCCAGGCACAAATACAGGTTGGGCGGAGAATGGCTGGAGAGCAGCCCTGAGGAGAAGAACTTGGGAGTGCTCGTGGATGAGAAGCTAAATATGAGCCAGCAACATGTGCTGGCAGCCCAGAAAGCCAACCACATCCTGGGCTGCATCAAGAGAAGTGTGGCCAGCAGGTCAAGGGAGGTGATTCTACCCCTCTACTCTGCACTCGTGAGACCCCACCTGGAGTACTGTGTCCATCTTTGGAATCCTCAACACAGGAAGGACATGGACCTGTTGGAACGGGTCCAGCGGAGGGCCACGAAGATGATCAGAGGGATGGAGCACCTCCCCTATGAGGACAGGCTGAGAGAGCTGGGGTTGTTCAGCCTGGAGAAGAGAAGGCTCCAGGGAGACCTTATAATGGCCTTCCAGTATCTGAAGGGGGCCTAGAGGAGTGATGGGGAGGGACTCTTTACCAGTGAATGTAGTGACAGGACGAGAGGTAATGGTTTTAAACTGAAAGAGGGGAGATTTAGATTAGATACTAGAAAGAAATTCTTTACTATGAGGGTGGTGAGGCACTGGAACAGGCTGCCCAGAGAAGTTGTGGATGCCCCATCCCTGGAAGTGTTCAAGACCAGGCTGGATGGGGCTTTGAGCAACCTGCTCTAGTGGGAGGTGTCCCTGCCCATGGCAGGGGGGTCTGAACTAGATGATCTTTAAGGTCCCTTCCCATCTTATATGATTCTATATCACTGGTTCAGCAAATACTTAGCACCTCGTGTTCTCTGCTACAGGAATCTGAGATCTGTGATTGTGTATGTTTCAGGTTTTTGTTCTGTTGAACCTTTTTTTTTTTTACATTTGGTTAGATCATTAATAAAAATGGTGTGAGAAATAATATTTGTTGATTTCTGTGTTAACAGTGTTATACTTTACAAGGGAGCTGTGTTTCCTCATGCTAAGTTCTGCACAGCAAAATCATTGTAAATGAATATGTACTGTAAACAATAAGGATTATAAGAAGCTGTTCTTTAATTTTAATAATGAGTAATAAAATCTTTCTGTACTTCCACAAAAACATAATTCTTCTTACCTGTTGTAAGGTGAGGTGAAGTGGTAGGAGATGTTAGTACTTTGCAAGCAAATTTAGTTTACTACAACAGTCTCTGTCTGGTTAATGGGGCTATAGAAATGCACATAGTAACATTTTACTGTCCTTTAAAGCTGAAATCTTAAAGGTGTTAATAAAAAGGCAAAAAAAAATTTTCTTATTATGTTGAAAATGGGGATTAATTTAAAACATTGGAAAAAGTTATATGCCTGTAAAATCATCTAAACAGGAAGTCAGGAAGTCCTTTGTGCTCTGCATGTTCTCACAGCCAGGCAACGTGCCAAGCTAAGTGATGGGTCAAAGAATCACATTCCGCACCTGGAGTATTGCCTGTGTCACTGATCATGAGCAGTACTGCGCTGATCTAAACTGTAAAGATAAAACTGTAGATTAGATCCGTCTGGTAAATGCTGGGTTGAGATTGTAAAATGCAAAAGCAAGAGGCTCAAATGACCAGCAGAGGGAGTGATTTCCACAGTCAATACCCCTCTATTAGGGATGCGCTGCCTCCAGTCCCAAAGAGAAAGCATCAGAGTGCCAGCAGAGGCACAAGCCTAAAGCTTGTGAGATGTGCAACAAAAGGCGATGGCTAAAGCAGTTAGTGCAAAATATGTAAACTACCTAAACAGAAAGCAATATCTTGAAATGGTTGCAATTCTTATTTAACTAGTAAAAAGTTTGAGGAATTTAGGAGGTAAGAATACAGAAATATCAGCTGACTAGAAGGATGAGACATTATTGAAGAAATAATTTTAATTAATGGTGGTGAGATTTATCTTCTGATTGCTACAAATTAAATATTGATGAAGATTAAGTATTGATGAGATTAAGCTGGGAATGAATGGGAAAGGCAAGTTGACTTATCCATGAACCATCAGCAGTTTGCAAGAAGTGATTGATTTCTAGGTGTAATGAGTTCTAAGAAAGGTATGGACTGTGCTGAAGTATTTAGCTATTGGTTTATTAGGTTTTTTTACTGGAAACAGAGAAGGGTGAATAGAGATGAGATACAGACAAAGTTGACTGACCTGAATAACAGCTCAGCAATTAAACTGACCCAAACCAGTTTGTAATTGTTTGGTATTCTCTCTTCATTTTAATTTATGGATTGGCAATGTTCTAGGATGCCATTTTAGATCAAAGCATAAGATAAAAGGAAATTACAGAACAGTATGTAGTTTTTAGAAAAAATATCATCATGAAGATTATTAGCAATAAGCAAAACTAAATCCCAACCTAAAACACACCCCATGGAGTTCTGGGCAACTAATCCAATCTGTAATAGATACGGATTGGTTGAAACTTGGGTGAAGTAAGGAGGCTTACTGTTGTTGATGTTTAGGTCATGCCAATTGTCAAAGTAATATTGACCTAGACTACTGTCATTGGAATGGGTAGTGAGAGGATATTTTTCTTTGTTAAAGGGGGTTTACTTTGTTTTGAAAGCATTTTCTCAATATATCAAGACTGTGTTATAAACTGTGCACATAAGCCACTCCTTTAATACATGGAAATACTTCTAGAATTCAATACAAATAAGATGGAAGCCCCCCAGAAATCCATCTGAAAATTATCAAATGTACTTAATTACTTCTATATATTTGTTCAGCACCTGCCACAATAGAACTCAGCATGGCTTTGGTCATTAGAAGCTACTTTAAGAATATCTAGTAATAACATCCAAAGGAAGAATACACAAACATCTTCCTCACCATAACTGATTGCAAAATATTATGGTAATTTCACAGTAACTGCAGCTGAGGGAGGGAGGCCTATTATGCTCGGTCCCATATTGAGACAGAATGCTTCTCCTAAAAATCCCATTTCAAGTAGGGAACCAGCAATGAGCAAAATCCTACAGGTACTGTCATCTAATAAAATAGAAGCATTAAATCAAGCATTATTGTCAAAAGTGATGGACACCTATTACTCTTATTTAAACAGTCTGTTACATTCTGAAAATCAGGCTTGGAATTAGCAGTTTGATTACATCAGCCAAATTTGTATTGTCCTCAGAAAGGGAGATGATACTAGATAATGTTTTCATCTTAATTTCTTTTCTTGACTAGAATACATGTAATTCAGATCTTAACAGAAAATAAAAATTTCAAAAGATAAAGGACATTGAAGTTGTTGGCAGTGAAAAACATAAAACTGAAGTATTAAGGGATGGCAAAGACTGTACGCCCTGGCACACCCAAGGGATCACTAAAGAGTAACATGAAGATTTCTACATTATGTCTGGTCAACATGTGATATCTACAAGAGGAAACGAGTACTGGCAGGGAGATGTTTGGTGGGTGACCTACTAGGTATTTTTGGTTCTAGCTGCTGTGATTATTTTGATATATAATGTCCTGGTTTGAGTTAGAAGAGAACAAACTTCCTGTTCAGCAATTTTATTCTTAGCTAAGCCTCTTCTAACTCTCTGGAATTAACAGCATATTGAGGAGAAAAATGAGGAGAAAAATATTCATTCAGAGTGATAAGACCTATGTTTATAGTTAATGCCAAGGAATGGCATGCAGAGAGGCTCTTGATTATACTTATTGCTATAACAACCAAGGTCAGCTAACTTCGTTATTTTCCCCATAGGAGAATCAGAAGCAGAAAAGCGTAGAGGGGTCATACCTGTGGGGAGAAGCAGACAGGACAGGTGACCCAAACCTGACCCACAGGGGTATTCCATCCCATCTGCCCCATGCTCAGTGTAAAAGCTGAGGGATCAAAGGGTCAACTCTCTTCCTGCAATGGCTGACGTCCAAAGAGGACCCTGTCTGTTCATCTGCCTTTGATCCCGATCCGTGTGTTCCTGACTTCAGAGCTGGAATCCAGTTCCCATCCGTCGCTGAGTCCAGTCTGGGACTTCCCCAGTGCCTTCTGGTGACATCATCCTGGGAACTTGATACAGTTTTGTATATCTTGCATATATTTCATTAATCCTTTTTATTTTATTATCAATATTTCATTAAAGTTGTTTAGTTCCTTCTCCACTCATAAATCGCTTTATCTCTCTCCTTCCTCTCCTTGGAGCAAGAGGTGGGGGAGAGCATCTGTTGTTCTCATTGGCCAATCCAATGACAGAAGCTAATTCTTGTGAATTGTTTATATAGATACAGAGATTGAAAGACATAATAAGATATTAAATATATAATGGAGTATTTGTGACAGACTGAGTGTTTGGAAATGTTTTGCCAGCAAGTGTAATTTTTAGGACTTTTTGTTTGTTTGAGACAGGTCCTTCTATTTTGGCGGAACAGGTTTCTAGGGAGGGGCAATAGCTTATCTTTGACTGACTAATGTGATTGGAAAAATATCAAGCAGTGTTTCAGAAGGCTGACCTTCTTTAAAAAGAAACATTATCAGATTGCATACAACATCCCAATATCATGATATAAATGGCTTAATAATTTGTGAGAACAAGACCGAAACAGAAACTTTATTCAGACACTGTGTGAGCCGATGCAGGCAGGACACAAGAACAACCACAAAACCATGGATTAAGGGCAAAGAACAAATTTAATCTCAATACCTCATGGATCAGGGAACCTCTGAAGCAGCACCCGGGCAGAGGCAGGCAAGCAGGGGCCACAGGCAGTGCAGAGCGAGAGTCCTTATTAGCAAGAGAGTCCTTGTTAGCAAGGGAGGGAGGGAGTGAGAGAGCTCCCACTTGCTCCTTGGGCCTGTATTTCAAGGATTCTGGCAGGCAGAGTTTTCTGCTGTGCTTTGATCTCTTCAACAGCAGGGCAAGAATCTCAGGCGTGGTCGATAAGGTGCCCCTGAGTCCATCCCAGGCCTATGTTATCTGAGTGCAGATGTTCTACTTGTTGAGCACAGAAAACTAAGCAACAATGAGTGTGATAGATGTGTTTTCCAGCACCCCACATGCGAGTTGCTTGAGCATATTTACAGTCCTCCTCGCCAATCTTCTGCTACTTTCCCACAGACACGTTGCTATACTTCATCTTCACCCACAGCAGTATTTTCATCAATGATAGGAATTTCCACTGAGTTTTGGGTATCAAAAAGCATCTTCTATATGTGCCATGCCAAGGTTAATTAACTTTTAGATAATTGTCTAATGAAATCTCTTTTTTATGTGAAGTATTTCAATGACACTTTAATCATGTATAGTAAATCCAACCATTGTCTCACCATCAAACTGCCTTCAAAATATCCTCCAAAATACAGAGTTCAACTGATATTATTTGTATTCTGGAGATATTTTTCCAAGGAAAATAATGCATGGTGGAAAAGACCGCTAATGCAAATTGACTAGAAAGCATATGTTCAACTTTATGTTTTTGAAAGGACATCATTTTTGAGATAACAGAACAGTCAAAGTGACAGGCACAATTTTTTTTTTCCTCTAATTTTTCTGTGAATTAATAACTTATCATTTGTTATATGCTTTTGGCAGGCTTCAAAAGAGATTGGAACCTACTGAAAGAAATGGGGAAACATAGCATTTATAATTAGATCTTCCCAAGAGCGATCACTACTAGTAAATAAAGATATTTTCCTTCAGCAGAGGTGTTATTTCCCCATTACTCCTCCCCAAAGAGCCTCTCTTAGATCAGGCAGGATATTTCACTCGGTATACTCTCCAGGTCATACTGGGGTGCTCTTCTACAGGTTATGACTTGCTCTAAACTATAAAGATATACCAAACCTGGCCTGAGAATCAAGAGGTGTCCACTAAAGCAGCACTGAGTTAAGAACAATTATTTACCAGGCTAAATTTAGCTACTGCTGAGCTGGGTTACTGTGGCTAGACCGTCAAAAGTTCCCAAGCTAGCTCCTTTAAAGCTAGCATGATGATTGCTAGTACTGGTGCTGAATGGTGCTGAGTAATGGAGACATACATACTTGAGGGCTTCTCAAGCATCATTGCAGTAGGCTTTCACTGTGAAATGTGGTTTCCATTTCTTCTATTGTAACTTGTTTAAAAGTTACCTTTATTTATAAAGTTCATTGATAGGAGATAACTGAACTTTAAGTGAGACCTTGTGTTTCTGAATCATTTTTGTCGGAATTTATCCTGTGGCTTGGCAAGTACTTTGAGGTGTTATACTTCAAAAATATAAGAAACTTGAAGAATAACCCTTCCTTTGGCATCTCTTGGTATCTAGTGTGTCTCTTTATTTTAAATACAAACTGTAATGTGTGTCACTAATAGATGCTCTGAGTGTGGATTTACTGGCTCTTATTGGCTCTGTCAGGTTTCATATGTAAAGTATATACAGATCTGAGTGAGCTGTGATTGTCTTCTCCAGCATGTCTTCCATAGCTTTAGTATTTATATCACACTAAACAAACAAAACAAATAAATACACAACTCTGACTATTAGTTGTCCTAGGCTGTCCAGAAGTCATGGGTTTTTTCCTGAATAGAAAAAGACCATGATGAGACATCAATAATGTACAACGAGCCTCTTTCATTCCAGGATATTAACAGGGGAAAAAACCAAAACAGATCCTTGAAAAGGTGGATTCCCCTTTATAGATCAACACATAGCACTACAACCATAGTTGTTCTTTAAGGGCTTAGATGCTGGCCATCCTTTTCCTCATTATAAAGGTATACAGGAGAACATTGAGCCATAGGATGTCAAACAGAGCCTCTTCTCTAACTTCTAGAATTGATGCTGGAATCTCAGATCTCTTCTGGGTTGCTTTTTTTGCAAAAATATTTCTGACTTTCAGTGAGATATACTAATTCTCTCTTTCTTATCCTGCAACCTAGTGAAAGGCCCTTACTTCTTCAGGGAAATAAAGGTACATTTGACTTCATCTTTGAATATTTTTAACTTTTGGCTGCTCCTCTCCCATCTGTTAAAGTCAACTACCTGAAATGAAGCAAGAGACGGACAAGAAAGGGATGAGGGGATGGAGGAAGAATAGGAATAATGGTACTGCAGCTTAGAATAAAGAGACACAGAGGAGACACCTGTCCAGCAGTCCATCCAAGAAGGCTTCCAGAAGTTGCCAGCTGCCTTATGGATTTGACTGTGTAGCCAAATGCTAATACTAATGCTAATTACTACTAATTTAGCATTAGTGTTCTTAAAAGTTTATGGTGGCCTTTAACCCCTTCTTTGGAGAATTCAAATCCCAGAGTACAGCATGTCAAAAACTAGATAACTAAATCAATTTGATAATTTCTTTCATATCATTTTCACTTTTGATCTGGTACCATCTTTACATTAAGGAGGAGTGCATTGTTTCTTGGTCTTTTGGAACCTGACTTGGATTCATTACACTGATTCCTAATCCTCCTTGCATCCAAATAGAGTTGTATCCATGATCAAAAACAGAAGGATAGTAAAATAGAAGCAGCACAAATGATAATAAATCCCATGAAAAGAACAGAGACTGTGGCATAAATCTACCATCTGCTCTAAGATTTATAGACTCCATTTTTGCTTACTAGATGACAAACAGATAGATTACCCACTCTGTTAGCCCACACTGAAAGGGATTTTTCTGTCTAGTAATACAATTATCTGGGCTGAAATTTGCCTTGTACTTAGGTTTCTCTGTCTGAAACTCCTCAATATATGGAAGAAGTCTAAGGTGTTAGTTCTAGAAAACAATCTTCCTTCCCCAAACAGAGATATCACTCAAGAGTCATTGTAACAGCTAGTGGTTTCTCAAAGCATGGTGAAAGGGAAGGGCAAACATTTCTACTAAGGCGGTAAAGCAGCTGTAAACCTGCCTATACAGCTTATAAAGTCAACAGGATGAGAGCACAGGACTATCTACTTTAGCTCAATGCTTCACCTTGCCATGGCTATTTTTTCCAACTGGGATGTCTGCACAGTGAGGTCCTTTTGTTCCAGGTGCTATTCAGCAACCTTAGCCACTTCTACATATAAGATTTACCTCTAAAGGGGTCGATTCAGTACTTTGAACTTTCCAAAACTCCAGTTAAAAGTCCTTCCTTTTGAGCTGGAGTTTCATGCAGCAGAACAAGACTGAAAGGAAGCTATTTTCCACCTCTTCAGAAATGGCAATGCAAGCAAATGCTTGCCTTTCACAAAAGCCTTTCATCCTTTCAGATGAATTTTTCACCTCTGAAAATAACATGACTGACAGTATTGGTATTCAAATGTCTACGTTTGACTCCAGAGTTAAGACCTCAGAAATAAATGAGGCACTTCAACTCTTTTCTCAGAACTCGTTCCTGGGTTGGGTTGAGTGACACAGGACTAACGTTTCTTCTAATGCTGGGGAAAACTGCACTTTTAGAAGACTCTAGTATCTGAATTTCTGAAAATATTTACTTTATAGAATTATAGAAACATAGAATCATAGAATGGTTTGGGTTGGAAGGGACCTTAAAGATCATCTAGGTCCAACCCCCCTGCCCTGGGCAGGGACACCTCCCACCAGACCAGGTTGCTCAAAGCTTTATCCAGACTGGCCTTGAACACTTCCAGGGATGGGGCAGCCACGACTTCCCTGGGCAACCTGTTCCAGTGTCTCACCACCCTCACAGTAAAGAATTTCTTTCTAGAATCTAATCTAAATCTCCTCTCTTCTGTTTTAAAACCGTTACCCCTTGTCCTGTCACTACAGTTCCTGACAAAGAGTCCCTCTCAGGCTCTCCTATAGGCTCCCTTCAGATATTGGAAGGCTGCTATAAGGTCTCCCCGGAACCTTCTCTTCTCCAGGCTGAACATCCCCAGCTCTCTCAGCCTGTCCTCATAGGAGAGCTGATCCATCCCTCTGATCATCTTCGTGGCCCTCTGCTGGACCCATTCCAACAGGTCCATGTCCTTCCTGTGTTGAGGACTCCAAAGATGGACACAGTACTCCAGGTGGGGTCTCACGAGAGCAGAGTAGAGGGGCAGAATCACCTCCCGTGACCATGCCAAGTGCCACGCTTCTCTTGATGCAGCCCAGGATGCGGTTGGCTTTCTGGGCTGCCAATGCACATTGCTGGCTCATGTTAAGCTTCTCGTCCACCAACACCCCCAACTCTTTCTCCTCAGGGCTGCTCTCCAGCCATTCTCCGCCCAACCTGTATTTGTGCTTGGGATTGCCACGTCCCAGGTGCAGGACCCTGCACTTGGCTTGGTTAAACTTCATGAGGTTCACTCGAGACCACCTCTCAAGCCTGTCCAGGTCCCTCTGGATGGCATCCTTTCCCTCCAGCGTGTCGACCGCGCTACCGAGCTTGGTGTCGTCAGCAAACTTGCTGAGGGTGCACTCTATCCCACTGTCCATGTCTCCAACAAAGATGTTGAACAGCACTGGTCCCAGTACCGAACCCCGAGGAACACCACTCCTCACTGACCGCCACTTGGACAT
The DNA here is from genome assembly GCA_033628365.1 of Calidris temminckii. Lineage (NCBI taxonomy): Eukaryota > Metazoa > Chordata > Aves > Charadriiformes > Scolopacidae > Calidris > Calidris temminckii. Next base: position 6,023 of record JAHSPS010061351.1, on the reverse strand, counting down.
TGAGCCGTTGACCACAACCCTTTGAGTGCAGCCATCCAGCCAGCTCCTTATCCACCGAGTGGTCCATCCATCGAATCCATGAGTCTCCAATTTTGAGACCAGGATGCCACAGGATGTGGCGGTGTGCTCTCCCTGTTTTGCTCCACCACCACCCCCCCACCCCAGCTCCTGCTCGGTCCTTGACCACCATGGCCATCACAACAGCAGTTGTGATAACTTGCACCCGGACTTTGGGGGATGGCTGGCAACATAGTCAAAATACTGTCTAGAGTGGGGACCGAGAAATTTTGTTGCCATGAAAATATGACTATAGGTCAATTATCTTACTGTATCAAGAGTGGACAGCCCAAGAGCCCTTTGAGCTCTCCTGTATGGCAGCGGGCTGCACGCCAGGATCTCCCCTTTTGTGAGGACGCTCGCTTAAGGTTCTACTCCTCGAGGTTGAGAGATTCCTTGTCGCAACAGATTCTCGGTAAGTGACTCATAGCATGCTAGACTTTGAAATCTTAGCTAAGTAATGTAAAGGGTTGATTGCACATATATGATCCTTTAGACATGAACCGTTGACCAAGTCTGGGACTAGGATTGGATCCAGCCGCACCTAGACTCCTCTCTGAGAAGGAGTTTAGAAAGCAAGGGGGTCCTTTCTGAACCTCATGACTCAACGGGAGGGTCTCCCTGACAGCTTGTCTGACCCTGTCCTCTATGCAGTAAATAATAGAGTGGACCCTGATATCGAATCTCGTAAAACACTATTGCATGTACTACTGGTTTTATCGCACTTCCTACTGGTTTTGTTAAATCACTGTTTCACCTTAATAAATATTTCACTACTTCACTCTAACTAGTGAAGTTAATCACTCCGTCTGCAACATTTGGCGTAGTTGGCAGGATGTCAGGCCTTATCACTGATTATTTACGGAGGCATGGAGTGAACCCGAGTCCCAAATTCTCAGAGGAACGGTCTTGTGATAATTGGTACAATTGGAAAGCTGTTGAAGAGCATTTAAAAGAAGTTAGGGGCCACACAAAGGATGCAACTGTCAAATTTGCAAGAGAAATATAGCAGAAATGCTGGTGAAAATGAAACTCAATATTTGTGGCAAGTATGCTTAACTGGCAACGCCCGAATAATGTTAAGCCAGGATGAAGCCATCGGCCACTGGGGTCCGGGAGTTATCTTAAATCTAGGACCCGACCCGGCAGATACACCCCATTCTGTTACCAGTCGAGTAGCTTATTGGGCTGGAGGAGATGACATTCTGGAGCGGGGTGAGCCCTCCCTAATCCTCATTGAATCTTTAAGTGAGTTACCCACAGCTATCACAAAAGCCGCTTGCATACAAGCCAAAAAGGACAACATGATATTCCACTCTCTGCTACAGTAAATTTTGAAATGTTAAAACCATTAATTAGAGGAGCCCCAGCAGTTCTTAAATCCCGACTAGTCGAAAAACGGGATGACATTAGAAGAGATACCGAATTTAATGCACAGGGCAGTCACCCCCCCCAGATGACTTCCCACTTGGGCAGAATTAACGCACGACATCATTAACTACAGCCGTGAGACAGGCTGGAATGCTGCAGCACTTGAAAAACAAAGACAGAAATTCCGGGGAGGAGATCAGAAAGTAAACAAAGCGTGGAGGAAAGCATTAGCACTAGGCATTCCCAGATTCATGATTCAAGGTCGGCCTACTGGTGATATCTTGTGGCTAATTGAAGCATTCCAGAAACGAGATAGTGGTGAAAACAGAGACCGTGTTTCAACTTCATTGAAGGGGAATATTCCCTTTCTTCTTCTTAAGGAGGACTTGCAGGACACAAAGTCAAAACATGAGTGATGTCCGGAAGGCAGTTGGGCCTGCCTGTCCGGAAAGTAGAAGCTTATCAGTGGATAAATGATGATGGCCCATACATATTAATTCCAGTTGGTCCTCAAAGACAATTAGTAAAGTTTTTAATAGATACGGGAGCACAAATTTTGATATTAACACAACAAGATGCCGAGAAGCTGGGTTTCCGATCCAGACGGCAAAAAGTTAGAAACACAGGTGTGAACGGGGGAACTGATTTATGTCAAACTGCTAAGGTTAGTTTATGGCTCCCAGGCAAGAAATGCATGTCATCTAATCGCTTTGCAATTAAAGTTTATTATGAAAATATTTTAGGTTTTGATATTTTAAATGGCAGAACCTGGTGCCTGCCAGATGGCAGTGTACGGTCCTTTGGCTCAAACTCAGACCTTAACCCATGCAGAAACCGGGAAGCGGCAGTGCGGGTGCTCCGCGCAGCCCCTGTACTCCCTGAGTCAAAGATCACTAACGTACTGCAGTACGTGCTGCGGCACGAGAGGGCATTTCTGAAGTCATAGATTATTTAGAGAAAAGACAAATGATCTCCAGAACCCACTCCCCATATAACTCACCTGTCTAGCCAGTTTGGAAACCAGATGGGAGGTGGCATTTAACAGTCGATTATCGCCGTCTGAATGCTAATGCAGCCCCACTAACAGCCGCTGTACCAAACATTGCAACCTTAACAGCTACTCTGCAGGCAGCTGCACATCCGTGGATGGTGGCACTGGACATAAAAGATATGTTCTTTATGGTTCCGTTGAGGGAGAAGGATAAAGTTTGCTTTCACTTGGGAGGGAATACAATATACCTTTAACAGACTCCCACAGGGGTATAAACATTCACCCACAATTGCTCACACTGTACTTGCTGAACTTTTACAGTCAGTCTCACTCCCCCAAGATGTGAAACTGTACCAATATATAGATGATATTCTGATTGGAGGAACTTCTCCTGAGACAGTGGGGGAAGCGGCAGCAGCAGTATGGCTAACACTAAACAAAGCAGAAATTGAGGTTCCACCTGGAAAATGCCAGGGACCAAGTAAAGAAGTGAAATTTTTAGGTACTTGCTGGATAGCAGACAGTGCCATGATTCCTCCAGATACTTTAAGGAAAATTGAAGAACTGCAAATGTCCCAATCAAAGAAGGAATTACAACAATTAATGGGAACTTTAGGATATTGGAGGAAGCATGTGCCTTGATTTTCTATAATTCTCATCCATTATACTCACTTTTACGGAAAGGTAAATCCTGGGAGTGGAGATCAGACCATAGCGAGGCAATAAAAACTCTGATTGGAGAATTAAAAACATACCAGTCACTGGGACCAGTACACCCCCGTGACCTTATCATAGCCGAATGGGGTTTTGCAGAACATGCTACTTACTGTAATCTGTTCCAAGCTGGCCCTGATGGGCCGAAAAGACTGCTACTGTTTAGCTCAACTGCATTTAAAGAAACAGAAAAACGGTACTCTGAATGGGAAAAAGGACTTTTGTCTTTAGTCCGAGCAGTTAAACAAGTTGAGAAAATACATCAGGGACAACCTGTGCAAACTAGAGGTCCCTTTAATTTACTAGAAGCAATCCTCAAGGGAACTGCTCCTCCAAAAGGAGTCACACAGAAACCTACTATCAGAAAATGGTATGCTTATCTAACAGGAGTTGCAGAAAATATGCAGTTAACTGAAGAACACACTGAGGTTTCCAAATTACAGATGCCCATAAACACAGACCCTTTAGCATTACATCAACCTTTTAAACTTTCACCCATTCTGGATCCACCACCCCTTACTGAGAATACCCCAACAGAAAACATTTGGTTTGACAGATGCTTCTGCAAAAAGAGTAAATGGTAAATGGCAAAATAAAGCTGTTGCGTTAGACATTACCTCTGGCAAACAAGTAATAGAGGAAGGTGAAGGCAGCGCAGAAGTAGGAGAAATAAGAGCAGTTGTTTTGGCAGCACAGAATGGAGCAAAAATTACATATGTAGACTCTTATGCTGTATGGGCCAGTGCCACACAGTGGCTCTGTCAGTGGGAAACCTTAAACTGGGAAGTAAATGGATCCCCAGTTTGGAGAAGCAAAGACTGGCAATTATTACTAGATATAGCCAGGAAAACACCTTTTAAGATGGGATGGGTTAAAGCTCATGCTAAGGATAATCATCCAGCCACAAAGTGGAATCAGAAGGTAGATGAGCTAACCAGAATTAGGAAAGTCACTTTAGATTCAGAATGGTATCGATTGGGAGAATGGCTACATCAAAATTTAGGCCACACAGGTAAAGAAACACTTTGCTGCACAGAGTAAAGGCTGGCCTATAAACTTGTGAAACTATTCTTACAACGTGTCCTCAGTGTAGACTGAGATTACAGGCAGATGATCCTGCTGAAGCACCACCTCTACATATCAATGAAGGGAAAACTTTATGGTCTACATGGCAAATTGATTATATTGGACCATTCAAATCTTCTGCAAGATATCAATATATCCTCACAGGAGTGGAGGTAGTCTCTGGCTTGTTTGTGGTCAATAAGTGTTGGAGAGCCGAGGGAAAAAATACAGTACAAGGACTATCATGGTGGTTCTCAAATCTACCTACTCCTGATGTTATCCAAAGTGATAATGGCTCCCATTTTTCATGTAAGGAAGTACAAGATTGGGCAAAACAACAGGGAATTAAATGGGTATTCTATACCCCATACTACAATCTACTCCATACTACATCGCAATGGAGACCAGCTCCAGGGCAGGTAAGACTGTGCTGGGAGAAGGAATCTGTAGCTAAAAAGGCCGACGGAAAGCTCTTTTGGGGGCTTTTTGACGCCTGGCAAACCTCCTACTCGTGCTGGGGGCTAACAGCTGGTGGGCGGGTTGCTGAGTAAGCCTGGGCGGAGCCAGCTCCTCCCGCTGTTCATTACACCACCAGGTTATAAGGAGCCTCAGGGACGGCAGAGCACACTGAGCTCAAGGGGGTTCCTAGTGCTTGCTTGTGTGCCTTGACAGGTGTCTCAACCAGCTGCAGCTCATGCAGTTGGGCACTGAGCCTCTGCTAGTGTACAAGATAAGCTCAACCCCCTCCAAGCTTTCAGGCAGCTAGGGCTCTCATCCCGACTGACCCTCAAGTTTCCAAGTGTAAACTGCTTGCCTACTTCCAGCCATGGTAGCTACCTGGTCAAAGGCTGTTGTTAGAAAAGGAAAAGCTGTGGACACCCAGATGGAGGCCCCATGCAAACATGTGGGCATCCAGGCCTCTGGCTGCAGAGAGTGCCAGAGTCTGGCACTCCCAATGGAGGGCAGTGGGGACAACACCTGCATCTGATGTGAACAGGTGAATGACCTGTTCTTACAGGTGGCCCAGCTGAAGGATGAAGTGGAGAGGCTGAGGAGTATCAGGGAGTGTGAGGGAGAGATTGACTGGTGGGTGCACTCCCTGAGGGTAAGGGAACAGGATGAGAGCTCACATAAATCAGAGGACCCTCCCCCCTCTTCTCACCAGGCAGCAAAAGGTGATCTTGGAGAAGAAGGGGAGTGGAAACAGGTCCCTGCTCGGTGAAGCAGGCGAATGCCCTCCCAGCCCCCCAGTAACCCTTGCAGAACAGGTATGGGGTCCTGCAGGAGGAACTGGCTGCTGAAAGGGAGGATGATGAAACCAGGCCGGAAATGCCAGAAAGATGGAGTCGCCATAGACCCTGCATCAAAACTAGCACCAAAAGGAAAAGCAGATGGGTCATTGTTGTTGGTGATTCTTTACTGAGGGAGGTGGAGGGGCCGCTATGCCACCCTGACCTGCTTCACAGGGAAGTCTGCTGCCTCCCTGGAGCAAGAGTTAGGGATGTGTTGGGCAAACTTCCTGCCCTAGTAAAACCCTCTGATTATTACCCCCTTTTAGTATTTCAGGTGGGTAGCGAAGAAGTGGGGAGAAGAAGCCTGAAATCAGTTAAAAGAAATGTTAGAGCCTTGGGACGGCTGCTTAAGGGATCAGGAACACAAGTTGTGTTCTCCTCTATCCCTTCACTAGCAATGATGAATGAGGAAACAGACAGGAAGAGGCACCAGGTCAATTTGTGGCTCCAGGACTGGTGCTATCAGCAGGGCTTTGGGTTTTTCAATCATAGGCTGCTGTATGAGACACCTGGCCTACTGGTGGCAGGTGGGA
>JAHSPS010061319.1:0-22430 GCA_033628365.1 Calidris temminckii | reverse complement strand
CATGCCCAAGGGATAGCCGGAGCTGCCGGGGAAGGGGGGAGGACAGGAAGAAGGGGGGTGCGGAGCAGAAGGTGACCCCCGGGGGAGGAGAGCGGTTGGGGGCGTCCAGGGTGTGGTTGGCGAGCGGCAGTATCATAATCGCAGTTGTATATCCCTCTGTTATTGTTGTTGTTGTTGTTATTTCTTGCTCCTTTCCTGTTCTGTTAAAATTGCCTTTGTCTCAACCCACGAGTTTTGCCTTTTTATTTCAATTTTCCCCTCCCGGCCACGTGGCCGTGGGGGCTCTGTTCTGCGCGAGCGGCTGCACGTGGTCCTTTGTTGCCGTCTGAGGCCAAACCACGACAAGATGGAATTAAACTACTTTAATGAAATATTAATATTGAAATTAAAATGAAATAATGAAATAGATACAATATATACAAAACTGTATCAAGCTCCCAGGATGACGTCACAGTCAGGCACTGAGGAAGTCCCAGACTGGACTCAGCTATGGATGGGAACTGGATTTCAGCTCTGAATTCAGGGATGCATGGATCGGGATCAAAGGCAGATGAACAGACAGGGTCCTCTTCAGACGCTGACCATTGAAGAAAGAGACTTTGATCCCTCAGCTTCTATGCTGAGCATGGGGCAGAGGGGATGGAATACCCCTGTTGGTCATGATAAGAGAGATAAGAGTGTCTCCACAAACAGGGAAGTTAAATGAAATTACCGGAGTGAGATAGCCAAAAGAATAAGAAAGTTAATTGAAGCTGCAGGACTGAGATAACAAAAAAAAATAGGGGAATTAACTGAAAATGCAAAAGTTAGACAATTATAAACCTGCAAAAGTTAAACTTTTATGTAATAGGCAGATCGAGAAGTCTGTACCTTCCAAGTACCTCAGCCAATGGGGAAAGGAAGAGGGTTACATGCGGCTGGGGAATTAGGATAAAATGGAGGCTGCATCCTCTGGAAAACTGAGAGACCCCACAGGGGAATGCCCCAGTGGACTCTCCCTTTAACTGAATAAAGTCTTTGCAGGACTCCTCTGTCTCCTTTATGAACATTGACCTCTGGCTACGGGATTTTCTGCACAGTCAGGTTTGGGTCACCTGTCCTGTCCGCTGCTCTCTGCAGGTGGGACCCCTTTATGCTTTTCTGTTTCCAACCCTCCAACGGGGCAAATAATGAAATTAGCTGACCTTGGTTGTTATAGCAACAAGTATAAGGCAAGAGCCTCTTTGCATACCGTTCCTTGGCATGTGTGAGAAACTGGACGTGAGAACTGACAGAAAACGGGATGTCTCAAAGCCGGCTTGCTGCAAGATATCTACCACCTGTGTACATTATATAACATCAAAGGAGGTACATCCTTGGTTCTCAAAAGAACTATATCTTGTTTGCCTGAAGAAACTTGTCTGCAACTTGTCTGCTGTGCAGGCCCCAGCACTGCCCAGGGGGCAGAGACCAGGGGGGCTCACACAGCAACCGTGTCGTACAATAATTGGACGAGCACAGGTAACTGCCATGTTGATTGGTCAAACTATGAGTCGACCGGGACTATAAATTACTGTTGCCCCCCACTGCAAATGGGACCCTCACCACTGTTGACCCTTGCCATCATTACGACTCGAGAGACCTGAGAATCACGGATCAATGGGACACTGTTGACTCCGGAGGACTGTCAAGCTGTCGAGTGGCGTGGACCTAATATCTTGTTGGTGGTGACCTTTCTTGCATGCTCTTTAATACTGCTTGCCTTTTCCTTTTTTCCTATACTTCTGCCTTTTCTCTATCGCCATTTAGCATTATTTTAAGGTAACAGTAGTAAAGCTACAGCAAACAGCATCTGACCTCGTTTGTGTCTTAATCGCACCCTCGGACTCATTGCAAACCCCTCCCAGACCAATCGGACCGGGACCTTACATCATGAAGTACAAACATTGGTCTTATCACTCTGAGAACGAGCAGTTTTCCCCACAATATGCTGTTAATTTCTGAGAGTTCAAAGAGGTCTATCTAAGAAGCAAAACTACTGAAGAGAAAGTTGGTTCTGTTTTACCTCAAACCAGGACAGTTGCTGTTGATTATAGCAAACTTTGGTAAATTACTTTGATCATTAGCTGATAATTAAGTATTGTTAATAATCATGCAACCTAATCCTGTGTTAACAAATCTTAAATTTCTGCTACCTCAAAGATGTGTGGGATCCTAAATTAATATTTGTGACAATACTTCGAGAGCAGGTAGGACCTCGTGTAAATACACCATTTTGGGAATAAATAGGGAAGAAGGCTGCTGTATAAAGGGGAATGGCTACTGCAACATCTATGAAACTTTCTATCTTGGTGAGTTGAATTGAAAGTTTTAGCATTTAAAAGATTTTCCTTGACTGTTTTGTGAAAAAGAGCAAGTGTGCATTAAATTTTGAAAACAAATTTACATCTGCAAGAATATCACAACTTGAAAATTTCCTTCACAATGATTTTCATGTTGAACAGTTGTGTTTTGCTTTCTCGGTTTTGAATATTCCTGTATCCATCAAAAAGATTAGCTGAAGAATATTAATCATCACTGAAGCCTATCTGGACTTCTTAGACAAAATAATTTTTGCTGGAAAATGCTGATTGTCAGAAGAAAATTTTATAAATACAACTGTTTTAATGGCACCCAAACCATAGTTCCTGCAGAAGCCAAACTGGTTTTTTGTTGTGTTGCTTCTCTTGCTCCTTAGGAGCTCAGGCTTTCAGGATATAGTGTTCTGTAGCAACCCTGATGCAGAGTTAAGAAATATTGGATTTTATCAGGGACTGCAGCTCTTGTTTATTCTGTCATTTTGAATCCTTCAGGTTTATTCAGCTGGAGATTTCAGGAGATACGCTTTTTGTATTGAGGGCTTTAAAGAATGGGTCTACCATACAGTTAAGGACAGGTGTACCAGCTTTCACTGGTTTATGAAACTCTTGTAAGGCATTTTAAGGGACCAGGTATGAAATCCTGTAGGTCTCAGATACCAAGTCAATCTGCAGGCAGGGCTGCCCTAGAGCTGTGGATCCTGAAAGCCCTTGCAGCTACCCAATTAAGAGACGAGTATCTCCAAAATAAGGGAAAACATTGTTTTAGAAACATTGCCTCATAAGATTTGTGAAAAGAAACTTTGTGAAAAGTCCCCTCTAATTATCAAGAACTTATTAAGTCTGATACTAGAGGCTCACCAACCATGGGAACACACAACTTAGAATCACAGAATGGTTAAAGTTGGAAGGGACCTTAAAGATCATCTAGTTTCAACCTCCCTGAGAGGAGGGATACACACCTTCCCTTAGACCAGGTTGCTCCAAGCCCTATCCAACCTGGCCGTGAACACTTCCAGGGATGGGTCATCCACAACTTCTCTGGGCAACCTGTTCCAGTGTCTCACCACCCTCACAGTAAAGAATTTCTTCCTAATATCTATTCTAAATCTCCCCTCTTCCAGTTTAAAACCATTTGACCTTGTCCTATCACTACACTCCCTAACAAAGAGTCCCTCCCCATCTTTTCTGTAGGCCCCCTTTAAGTAATGGAAGGCTGCTATAAGGTCTCCCTGGAGTCTTCTCCAGGCTGTATAATCCCAACTCTCTCAGCCTGTCTTCATAGGAGAGGTGCTCCAGCCCTCTGATCATCTTTGTGGCCCTCTGCTGGACAGGTCCATGTCCTTCTTATGTTGGAGGCCCCAGAGCTGGATGCAGTACTCCAGGTGGGGTCTCACAAGAGCAGAGTAGAGGGGCAGAATCACCTCCTTCAAGCTGCTGGCCATGCTTCTTTTGATGCAGTCCAGGACATGGTTGGCTTTCTGGGCTGTGAGCACACATTGCTGGCTCATGTTGAGCTTCTCATCCACCAGTATCCCCAAGCCCTTCTCCTCAGGGCTGCTCTCTATCCTTTCTCCACCCTGCCTGTATTTGTGCTTGGGATTGCCCCAACCCATGTGCAGGACCTTGCACTTGGACTGGTTGAACTTCATGAAGTTTTCATGGGGCCACCTCTCAAGCCTGTTTAGGCCCCCAGCTTGGTACAAGACAATTTACTAAATTGCTAGCTACCTCTGCATTGTACCATAATATGCAACACAGACATTTTCAAATAGCAGTATTTTACATTTGATACAGAAAAAAAATTATTGTGTAATATTTTAACATGGGGTTCCATTCAGCAAACTCAGATTAGAGGAAGAGAGAAAGATAATCAAGATACTACATTAAAAGCTTTTCGGACATTATAGAGGTATAGTTCTTGCCTTGGAGGAGTAAGGGGAGCAAAGCAGAAAATGTTCAGATGGATGTTTCCTTTTTTTGATGCTGAGGAAGCTTGTGGTAGTGCGATAAGCAGGAGAGGTTTTCCACTAGTGCACAGAAGCGCAGTGAAGGAATTCATTTCCTTTGAAGTTTATTAGGGCTAAGGCTGTGTGAGACTGGAAGTGTGGAAAATTTCCTGTGTGTTGTTTCTATGTAAACACAGAACTCTTCTAGTTGCTGCCTCATAAATGGCACACTAGTTTCACATTATCTACTATACCATTGTAATACACATATCAATACTTAGGTATATATATTAGTCATGTAAAGATGGACAGTACTTGCAAATATTTCTTATTGTGAGGCTCTGTGAAGTGAATTTTCATAGACAAGCATTGTCGTTTTTCACTGACTATATAAATTCTATACACTAGTATCTGAACGTAAAGACAAATATTAAGGGAGATCACTTTGCTAGAATAATCATGTAAACATATTTGTGAGAACCGGAAAAAATATATTTCTCACCACAATCACTTGAAAGGCATTATACTACTCTGTATTTTTGCAATTTCTCCATGAAGCACTTTTAGATCTTTTGTTATTCATTTAGATGACACACGGTCATAATTTAAATCACACTTTTAAGCAGCATACAGTTATATAATTATGCTTTTAATTATTGTTATTAGCCTATTTGTATTATTCAAAAACAATTTGAATTTCAGGAGTTAGTCACTCAGTCTCACCTTTGTACCCGGCAAGATCATGGAGCAGATCCTTTTGGAATCTCTGCTAAGGCACATGGAAAATAAGGAGGTGATTTGTGACAGCTAACATGGCTTCACCAAGGGCAAATTGTGCCTGACAAATTTGGTGGCCTTTTACGATATTGCCACAGCATTGGTAGATAAGGGGAGAGCAACAGACATCATCCACCTGGACTTATGCAAAGTGTTTGACACTGTCCCAGATGACATCCTGGTCTCAAAACCGGAAAGTCATGGATTTGATAGATGGGCCACTCAGTGGATAGTGAACTGGCTGGATGGCCACACTCAAAGAATTGCGGTCAACAGCTCAATGTCCAAGTGGCGTCCAGTGACGAGTGGTGTTCCTCAGGGGTCGGTACTGGGACCAATGCTGTTCAACATCTTTTTCGGAGACATGGACAGTGGGATTGAGTGCACCCTCAGCAACTTTGCTGATGACACCAAGCTGTGTGGTGCGGTCGACATGCTGGAGGGAAGGGATGCCATCCAGAGGGACCTGGACAGGCTTGAGAGTTGGGCTTGTGCAAACCTCATGAAGTTCAACCAAGCCAAGTGCAGGGTCCTGAACCTGGGACATGGTGATCCCAGGCACAAATACAGGTTGGGTAGAGAATGGTTGAAGAGCAGCCCTGAGGAGAAGGATTTGGGAGTGCTTGTGGATGAGAAGCTCAACATGAGCCAGCAGTGTGCACTGACAGCCCAGAAAGCCAACCACATCCTGGGCTGCATCAAAAGAAGCCTGGCCAGCAGGTCACAGGAGGTGATTCTACCCCTCTACTCTGCTCTTGAGAGACCCCACCTGGAGTACTGCATCCAGCTCTGGAGTCTTCAGCACAAGAAGGACATGGACCTGTTGTAACAGGTCCAGCAGAGGGCCACAAAGATGATCAGAGGGATGGAGCACTCTCCTATGAAGACAGGTTGAGAGCATTGGGGTTGTTCAGCCTGGAGAAGAGGAGGCTCTGGGGAGACCTTATAGCAGTCTTATAGTACCTGAAGGAGGTCTACAGGAGAGATGGGGAGGAACTCTTTTTCAGGGAGTGCAGCGATAGGACAAGGAGTAATGGTTTTAAACTGGAAGAGGGGAGATTTAGATTAGATATTAGGAAGAAATTCGTTACTGTGAGGCACTGGAACAGGTTGCCCAGGGAAGTTGTGGATACCCCATCATTGGAGACGTTCAAGGCCAGGCTGGATGGGGCTTTGAGAAACCAGGTCTAGTGGGAGGTGTCCTTGCCCATGGCAGGGGGTTGGAACTCAATGATCTTTAAGGTCTCTTCCAATGCTAACTGTTCTATGATTCTATGATTCTATAATAAACTAGAAGACTAAACTCTAAGCATCATCTAGAGTGATATTTTTTTCTTAACCAAATTTCCATTAAAGCATAATAAAGACACACACTTCTATGTACTCTGAAGTCCCTAGAATACAATCAAATTTTAACAGATCTTGAATTTTTTTTCTTTTAATTTAAATAAAATTCATAACTCTTGCAGACTATTCCCCACATTACAGAGCTTCTCTTAGGACATGATTCACTAAAAAGCTAACTAACTGTTTTTTGGGAAAATTACTTAAAAGTGAAAAAAAACCCCACAAGTTATGAGGAACACATCAGATCCAAATGCAGTATTACATAGACGCAGGAAAGCAGATTGCTTGAGAGAATGTTAAAAGTATTAACCAATGCATTTAGGATGTGATTTAGTCACCTGTCTGTCTGATACAACTATGCAGCTTAAGCAACACTTAGAGTTTCCCAATGAGAATGGCAGATATCAGATCTTTGCTTGTAGATCTGATTGGAAATCAAGTGACAGTTTAGCTTCACTGAAAAATTAGGACCCATATTAAGTGGGGGTCCTAAGATGCTTGATATTAGGTTAAAATTAGGTTAAAAATGAGCTCACTCTGCACAATAATTTATATATTACCTAAAATCTAAATAGTGAACTAGCACAGAGTCAGTATCTATCAGAAGAAAGATCAGATTTGGCAGCAGTGTCTCTGACATAATATTCCTGTGCTTTTCTTAATTATTTTCTTTTTTCTTTTCTTTTCTTTTTTTTTTTTTTTTTTGTGCAGAATATGTGGAACTCTGTATTGGGTTTACATGGCAATGTTTTGGTGGGGGTGGGGGGGACTACGGGGTAGCTTCTGTGAGAAGATGCCAGAAGCTGCCCCCCATGTCAGACAGAGACAGTTTCTATCCAATTCCAAGACGTACCCACCACTGTCCAAAGCTGAACTAATCAGTGATGTTCAAAGGGAAGGCCTTGAAATAGAGAAAAAAACCCAACATTTTGGCTTTCACTTTGTTAGAGGATGGAGATTTTGTTTTCTGTATATTAGAAATTCATACTTCTGTACCTGAAGATATGCTGTTATATCATCTAATCCAAAACCCCAGTGAACAGGTCCGGCAGCCCAGAAAGCCAACTTTTTTCCTTAGATGTCTCTGGACATATCCCCATTGTTTGACAGCTGATTGGGAATAGCATGAAAGTCTGCCTTTCTTCCAATCATTTGATGTACTACTGGATGGCAAATTTTTGTGAGGCTCCGAATTCCTAACTGAAAAAATGTTATGCAGTAGAACTATTACATGGTAGCAAAAATAGTCTGAATGAAGAAACAGAAGTGAAAACACTGGATACTGTTATGCTTGTGACTACAAAACCTCCAAGTTTGCACATGTATTTGTCCTTACAATACTGCCATGACATAGGAAAGTGCTGTTATTCCCCTTGTACAGCTTAATAGATGATACACTGTGGTTTTAGATGCTGTCTACATGAAAAAAAAAAAAAAAACTGAGTAGCATATCTTTTGTAGAATAAACAATTTAATAGTCATTACAGGGGAGCTACCTATATGGGATTAAGCTTTGCTTCAAAGTAATTGCTTCATTCACAAACTAAAATAATTATTCAAGCTCAAGATGTGGGCCCATGAGCTTCAACAAGGCCAAGTGCAAGGTCCTGCACCTGAAATAGCCAGTGAGAATGACTAATACCTTAGAAAGACTCAAGAGGTTAGTCATATTTTATGGCAAAGTTTTCAAATATGTGTTTCAATTTGGTCCATATATACTTATCCTTTCAGAAACAGCAGCACATGTACTCTGGTCAGTAACTATATTCAGGAGAACATTTTTGGGTCTGTAATGAGCTGATCTGCATATGCAGCTATCAGCTATGTTTGAATATCTGGATGTTACTTACATTAACATATTACATTTTGAAAAGTTTCCTACTATTCTAGACATTTCATTTATGTCATTGACTAGTTCCTCCCAGTATATGCTTTCTTTGGAGAAGGAATGATAAAGTTAGACACTTGGACTTTCTCAGCTTTGGCCATGTCCTGGATTAGTGCATCATCACTGTACTGCTTTTACTATTTATTTCATTTGCTGACTTGCAGGAAAAAAATTCATAGAATCATAGAATCATTTAGGTTGGAAAAGAGCCTTGGGATCATCGAGTTCAACCATCAACCCTACTCTACAAAGTCCTCCCCTACACCATATCCCCCAACACCACATCTAAACGACTCTTAAACACATTCAGGGATGGTGACTCAACCATCTCCCTGGGCAGCCTATTTCAGTGTCTGACCACTCTTTCTGTGAAGAATTTCTTCCTAATGTACAGTCTAAACCTACCCTGTTGCAGCTTAAAGCCATTCCCTCTTGTTCTATCACTAATTACCTGTGAGAAGAGACCAGCACCAACCTCTCTACAGTGTCCTTTCAAGTAGTTGTAGAGAGTGATGAGGTCACCCTTCAGCCTTCTCTTCCTCAAACTAAACAGTCCCAGCTCCTTCAATCGCTCTTCATAAGATTTATTCTCCAGGCCCTTCACCAGCTTCGTTGACCTCCTCTGCACTCGCTCCAGCACCTCGATATCTCTCTTGTATTGAGATGCCCAAAATTGGACACAATACTCCAGGTATGGCCTCACCAGTGCTGAGTACAGGGGGACAATCACCTCCCTACTTCTGCTGGTCACACTATTTCTAATACAAGCCAGGATGCCATTGGCTTTCTTGGCCACCTGGGCACACTGCCAGCTCATATTCAGCTGCTTGTCAATTAGAACCCCCAGGTTCTTTTCTGCCAGGCAGCTTTCCAGCCACTCTTCCCCAAGCCTGTACCAATGTTGTGGCCCAAGTGCAGGACCTGGCACTTGGCCTTGTTGAAGCTCATACTGTTAACGTTGGCCCATCAATCCAATGTATCCAAGTCTCTCTGCAGAGCCTCCCTATCCTCATGCAGATCAACACTCCCGCTTAACTTGGTGTCATCTGCGAACTTACTGATGATACACTCTATGTCCTTATCAAGATCATCAATAAAGACGTTAAACAGAAATGGTCCCAACACTGAGCCCTGGGGAACACCACTTGTGACTGGTTGCCAGCTGGATTTAACTCCATTGAGCACCACTATTTGGGACCATCCATCCAGCCAGTGCTTGATCCAGCAGATTGTATGCCCATCCAGGCCACGAGCAGCCAGTTTTTCCATGAGAATTCTACGGGGAACAGTGTCAAATGCTTTTTGAAAGTCTAGGTAGACAATATCCACAGCCTTTCCCTCATCTAATAATCGGGTCATCTTGTCATAGAAGGAGATCAGGTTCTGATCAGGACCTGCCCTTCATAAACCCATGTTGACTAGGCCTGATCCCCTGGTTGTCCATCATATGGCTTGTAATGGCACTCAAGATGATCTGCTCCATGACCTTCCCTGGTATCGAGGTCAGACTGACAGGTCTATAGTTTCCGGGATCCTCCTTTCTGTCTTTCTTGTAGATGGGTGTTACATTTGCCACCCTCCAGTCCACTGGGACCTCTCCAGTTAGCCATGACTTCCTGTAAATAATGGAAAGTGGCTTGGCGAGCACGTCTGCCAACTCTTTTAGCACTCCTGGGTGTAACCCATCCGGTCCCATAGACTTGTGTGAATCCAAGTGGTGTAGCAGGTAACTGATCTCTTCCTCTTTAATTGTGATGACCTCATTCTGCTTCCCCTCCCTGTCTCCTAGCTCATGAGGCTGGGTGTCCAGGGAACAGCTAGTTCCACTGCTGAAGACTGAGGCAAAGCAGGCATTGAGCACCTCAGCCTTTTCCTCCTCCTTGGTGACTATGTTTCCCTCTGCATCCAATAAAGGAGGGAGATTTTCCCTAATCCTCCTTTTGTTGTTAATGAATTTATAGAAACATTTTTTATTATGCTTAACAGCTGCAGCTAGGTTGAGCTCTATCTATGCATTGGCTCTCCTAATTTTCTCCCTGCATAGCTTCACTACATCTTTATAGTCTTCATGAGAGACCTGCCCCCTTTTCCAAAGGCTATAAACTCTCCTTTTGTCTTGAGATCCAGCCAAAGGTCTCTATTTAGCCAGACCGGTCTCCTTCCGCGCCTACTTGTTTTTCAGCACACGGGGACAGCCTGCTCCCGTGCCTTTAAGACTTCTCTCTTGAAGTATGTCCAGCCTTCCTGGACTCCTATATCCTTCAGGGCAGCCTCCCAAGGGATTTTGTCTAGCAGTCTTCTGAACAGGTCAAAGTTTGCCTTCTGGAAGTCTAAGGTGGCAGTTTTACTAACCCCTCTCCTTGTTTCTCCAAGGATCAAGAACTCAATGATCTCATGGTCACTGTGCCCTAGACGGCCTCCAACCTTTGGAAGTACAAGTTCTTCCCTGTTCACAAGAAGCAGGTCCAGGAGGGCACCTTCCCTGGTCGGCTCACTTATCAGCTGCATGAGGAAGTTATCCTCCACACATCCCAGGAACCTTCTGGATTGTTCCCTCTCTGCTGTGTTGTATTCCCAGCAGATATCCAGGAGGTTAAAGTCCCCCACAAGAACAACGGCAAGTGACTGCGAGATTTCTCCCAGTTGCTTACAGAAAGCTTCATCCACCTCACTGCTTTGGTTGGGAGGTCTATAGCAGACTCCCACAGCGATATCAGCTTTATTGGCCCTTAACCTAATCAAAAAACTCTCAACCCCATCATTATTATACTTGATTTCCGAGCTCTCATAGCATTCTCTAACATACAGGGCCACTCCACCACCTCTCCTTTCCTGTCTATCCATCCTGAAGAGCTTGTAGCCATCGACTGTGGCACTCCAGTCGTGGGGTCAAAAAGCAAAAGTACAGTTAGTAGATATAGTTAATACATTAAATGAACATGCTTTTCCATGGGTGGCAGTGTTAGATATAAAAGATATGTTCTTTATGACCCCAATAGAAAAGCAAGACAAACCAAAGTTTGCTTTTACTTGAGGTGGAATACAATACACCTTTAATGGCCTATCCCAAAGTTTTAAACACAGTACCACCATTGCCCATGCTATGTTAGCTAAAGAGATAGAATCAATCATCCTCCCACCTGAAGTAACAATTTTACAATATATAGATGATATTCTGATTGGAGGACCAGATGAGGAAATGGTTTGCCAAAGTATGAATGGTATTTTCCATCATTTATGGGAATTAAATATTGTCCCGGTTTGAGGTAAAACAGAACCAACTTTCTGTTCAGTAATTTTACATCCTAGCTAGGCCTCTTCTAACTCTCTGAAAATTAACAGCATGTTGTGCAGAAAACTGCTCGTTCTTAGAGTGATAAGACCAATGTTTGTACTTCATGCCAAGGAACGGTATGCAGAGAGGCTCTTGCTTGTACTTATTGCTATAACAACCAAGGTCAGCTAATTTTGCTATTTGTCCCATTGGAGGGTTTAAAATGGGAAAAGTGTAGAGGGGTCCCACCTGTGGGGAGCAGCGGACAGGACAGGTGACCCAAACCTCACCAGCAGGGGTATTCCATCCCATCTGCCCCATGCTCAGCATAGAAGCTGAGGGATCAAAGGGTCAGCCCTCTTTCTTCAATGGCCAGCGTCTGTTCATCTGCCTTTGATCCCGATCCATGTGTTCCTGAATCCAGAGCTGGAATCCAGTTCCCATCCATAGCTGAGTCCAGTCTGGGACTTCCCCAGTGCCTGCCAGTGACATCACCCTGGGAGCTTGATATGGTTTTGTATATATTGTATCTATTTCATTATTTCCTTTTTGGTTTTAATATTAATACTTCATTAAAGTAGTTTAGTTCATTCTAAACTTGTAAATCTTCTTATCTCAAGATAGGGAAATCAAGTTATGTGTGCCTATTCCTATTTTAAAACCGATTTTAACTGGTAAACTGCTGCCCCTAGGGGTAGCACAGAAGACTACAGTGCAGTGATGGGCTTTGTATACACATCCTTGGGTGACAAGTGATGGTATGAATAAAGAAAAAAACTATCTGAGAGTGTAGAGCAAATTGGAATGCCTGTGGAATACTCCCAGTTGCTCTCCTCCCCAGTAACTGATGCCCCGCCCTGGAATGGCAGGACAAAAGCCAGGGTACGGTTCATGAACCGGAGCACCCAGTGCATAGGGAAACAATGAAGAGGCAAAGCCGCAGGTATATCGGTAGAGACCAGAGAAGCTTTAATAGAGGATGTAATAAGTAACTGAGGATAATTTGCTAATCAAAGGAGTTAAGAAAGGGAAACAACCAGGACACCAGGCATAGGAATGTTCTGTATAGTGAAGAAAAACTTAACTACAATGTAATCGGGGTATGCTATCTTAAGTAGATGTAAACCACAATGGTATGTTGTTATGGTAACCTTTATGCCTGAGCCTTCAAGCCAGACGAGAAAGTAGAAGCTGTCAAGCTGTCCTTGTGACCGAGAAATACGGCTACCTGAGGCAAATGCAGAACCAAGAAAGCTACCATCACGGAGAAAACGAAGGGGCGTGCCACGGGATGTCGAAACCGAACACTGCGAAGATAAAAAGGACTGCTTAAACTGTTCTAATTCGCGAGCCTTTGGAGGAGCTGCGACTCCCCGGCCGCCCAGCGCTGTTTTTTGCTTTCCTACCCTAATAAAAAATTAGCAAATCTATTTTGGACTCTATTTGTCCTAAATTCAACTATAACAGAGGAAATCGACCGCTCGCCCAGCTGGCAGAGCTGAGAGCAGTGGAAATGGCCCTGGAGCAAGGAGCCACTTGTGTCTATACAAGCTCATATACTGTAGTGGCTACAGAATTGGGTGAGAAACAACTGGGAAGTAAATGGTAGAGACTTATGGGAAAAACACATTTGAAAAAGGTTTTTGATATAGCTCAATCTAAGAACATATCCATAGGACATGTATCCACCCACCAAAAGCCTAAAAACCCTGAGGCAAAGTGGAATCAGATGGCTGACCATTTAGCTAGAATAAATGTATTACAAAATTCTGAGGCAGAATGGCTACTTATTTGGTTACACTAATGGCTAGGACACACTGGGAGTTATGATTTGTTCCAACAGGCTGCAAGGAGAGGATAGTCTGTGACAAAAGCTCTAGCAAAAAAAATTGTAGACTCATGCCATTTTTGTCAAGCAATGGTACAGTAAATGTCAAAAGGACAACAGTTTTCCAATCTCAGGGTGTCCTGGTTTTGGTTGGGCTAGACTTAATTTTCTTACTAGCATCTGGTATAGTGATGTGTTTTGGATTTAGGATGAAAATAAAGTTTATAACACACTAATATTTTGGTTGTTGCTAAGCAGTCAAGCCCTTTTCAGCTTCTCGTACTGGTCTGCCAACACGGTGGCACAGGGCACCCAAGAAGCTGGGAGGGGACACAGCCAAAACAGCTGACCCCAATTGACCAAAGGGATATCCCATACCATATGATGTCATGCTCAGCATATAAAGCTGGGGGAAGAATTGGGGAAGGGGGGGAGAACTTTTGGAGTTATGGTGTTTTGCCTTCCCAAATAACCATTATGCTTGATGGAGCCCTGCTTTCCTGGAAATGACTGAACTCCTGCCCGTCAATGGGAAGTGGTGAATGAATTCCTTGATTTGCTTTGCTTGCATGTGCAGCTTTTGCTTTACTTATTAAACTGGCTTTATCTCAACCCATGAGTTTTCTCTTCTGATTCTCTCCCCCATCCCACTGTAGGGTCAGTGAGCAAGCAGCTGCGCGGTCCTAGTTACTGGCTGGGGTTAAACTACAACACAGCAAAAGAAAACTACTCTGGGAAACTTGGTAAGTAGATTATATTGCTCCCTTACAGTGAACACCTGAAGGCTGGAAATATATCCTCAAAGGAGTAAGAATAATGAGTGGTATATGTATAGTGGGAATGTTGCACCTCAACAGAGCTGCAACTGGTCTAGCAGCTGTTGCTGTTTCAAACCAGTGCTTTGCTACTTAGAATGATAGAATCATCTAGGTTGGAAGGGACCTTAAAGATCATCAAGTCTAAGCGTTAACCTAACACTACCAAAACCACCACTAAAACATGTCCCTAAGCACCATGTCTACACGTCTTTTAAATACCTCCAGGGATGGCGATTCAACCACTTCCCTGGGCAGCCTGTTCCAGTGTTTGATAAATCTTTCTGTGAATAATTTTTTCCTAATATCCAATCTAAACCTCCCCTGGCACAACCTGAGGCCATTTCCTCTTGTCCTATCACTTTTTTTCCTCACCCAAAGAAATGCAGTCTGATAATGGACTGTTGTGGTTTGGGCTGGGTTGACCAATGACAAGATGATCAGCATAGAGGGAATGAATAGTGGCTCAGGACAACACAGAGTATAAAACTGAAGAACTAACGAAAGAATTTAAAGAGAGCAATGGGCTTGAGCTGGCTTCAACCCACATATTCCTTCCTGGCGACAGGATGCCCAGAGTTGTGACAGTGAGCATATAATCGAGACTGGTAACAGGAACCACACTGGTATTGTGGTATTTATTTAATTTTTTGTCGGAGTTAGGTTGATGGTTGGACTAGATGATCTTTAAGGTCCCTTCCAACCTATGATTCTATGATTCTATTTAAAAAAACATGGGGTTTTTTTCCCCTTTGGCATTATATTAGGAGTTCATATACAGAGAATGGCCACAAAGGGAGACTTTGTCGATTTTATTTCACCAAAAATCACTTTTGCCTGTACACAATACTTCTAATAGAAAAGAAGAGAGAAAAAATCTAAATGAAAATCAAAACAAATAATAAATATCAGTTAGTCACAACAAGAAATGAAGAAATTCTCTCTCAAAGAGGGGAAGAGGGTTTTTGCTTGCAAGCTAATGGGGCTCATTGACAGAACTTTAAACTAGGTTCAAAGGGGAAGTTGGATAGTATCAGGCTTGCCTGGGACAAGCTGCGGGATGACAGCCTGTGACGAAGCGGGAAAAGGACTTCACTGAGAGGTTCAAATTAGCAATTTATTTGGACTTCACTCACAGGTCCAATACGTCACTATTGCAGGTTCTATGTGTACAAGGCGATTACACTATTGCAATTTAAAAGCAATTCGCAGAATACACTATTGTAACCTACAAATGATTCTGACAAGTAACAACACAAACCACAAGCACGCTAGATATGAATACCTTAAAAGAGTGCACCAATCACAATCTTAATAGCATGCCATATACCATACGTATGTTTCTTAGTCACTTACCCTCTCTCTCAGGTAAGGTCTCTCAATCCCTGGGAAGTTACCCTGTACAGCGTCCTGGACAAGGGGGGGACGAATCTCCTACAGGCCAGCTGTATCGTTGGAAGATTCCCCACCATCTTTCTCCCCAAACCTTGTGGTTTATATATCCTGATTCTGTGGGGGTGCAGGATTATGCCTGAGTGGATTACCCTATCTGAGATATTTACTTCTGATGGTGTGATAGCTAAGTCTGCTAATTTTGTGATGTAAATCACGGGAATAATGGTGGTATGGGACTCAGGGCATTTTGTTTGTTATGCAATCTCAAGACAACCCCGGGCTGAGCCGTTTATCAGCTCCCCCCAAGTTATCTCTGCATAGATAAGGCAAGGTGGAGATGAAGCTGACAACTCCCTGCATCTCACCTATTGTGCTCTGAAACCGGTTTGGCTGGGTGCTCCCATACACAGCCAAGGTTAGAGGGACTGGGTGCTAGCGGGGTCCCACAGCCTGTTGCTTTTCAACGTGCTGGGCACACTGGGGCACACTTGAAATCTTATGGAGATGAGACAGGGGCTCCTGAGGTAATAGGAGCCAAAAGGGAAATGTGTGAAATACCTCAAAGAAATTAAGGGGTGTTCCTCTAAGAAGGTGACATGGCCATCAGCCCAGCTGAAGTGCCTCTACACCAATGCACACAGCATGGGCAACAAACAGGATGAGCTGGAAGCCATCATGCTGCTAGAAAGCTACAACCTGGTTATCATTACTGAAACTCGGTGGGACAAAGCCCATGATTGGAGTGCAGTTATCAATGGCTACAGGCTGTTCAGAAGGACAGGTGAGGAAGGAAGGGCAGAGGGTTTGCCCTTTATGTCAAGAAACGGATAGATTGTGAAGAGCTGTCTCTGAAGAATAGCCACGAGTAGGTTGAAAGCTTATGGGTAAGAATTAGAGATGGAGGCAACAAAGGGAGCCTTGCGGTCAGTGTTTACTACAGGTTGCCCGATCAAGGAGAGCCTGTTGACAAAGCCTTCTTAGTCCAGCTACAGGAGGCATAACATTTACAGGCTCTCATCCTACTGGGGGACTTCAACCACCCTGACATCTGCTGGAAAAGTAGCACAGTGAGCTGGAGGCATTCCAGGAGACTCCTGGAGTGTATCAAGGATAACTTCTTAAGCCAGGTAATAGACAGCCCTCCCCTAGGGGATGTGCTACTGGACCTGATGCAAGTGAGCTCATCAGGGATGTCAAGATTGGAGGCAGCCTGGGCTGCAGGGATCATGCACTGGTGGAGTTCACAGTCCTGAAGGATATGAGTCAGGCAGAGAGTCAAGTTAGGAAAGCAAACTTCCAGCTTTTCAAGAAGTTGAGTTAGTCAGTAGGACCCCCTGGGAAACTGCCCTCAGGGATAAGGGAGCAGAACAGAGATGGCAGATCTTTAAGGATGCTTTCCATAGAGCACAAGAGCTCTCAATCCCCAGGTGTAAGATATTAGGAAAAGAGGGCAAGAGACCAGCATGACTAAGTCAAGACCCACTGGTAAAACTAAAGGGCAAGAAGGAAATGCACAGGCAGTGGAAGCAGGGACAGGTTCTGGGAAGAGTTTAGGGACCTGCCCAACTGTCTAGGGATGGTATCAGGAAGGCCAAGGTGCAGCTGGAGGTGAACTTGACAAGGGACACAAAGAATAATAATTTGAAGGCTTTCTACATGTATGTCAGCCAGAAAAGGAAGGTCAAAGATAGTTTACCTCTCCTGATGAACAAGACTGTCAAACTGGTAACAATGGAAGAGGAGAAGCCTGAGGTAGTCAACAACATTTTTGCTTCAGTCTTCACTAGCAATCACTCTTCACAGAATCACAGATCATCTTCGTAGCACTCTGCTGGACTTTCTCCAGTAGTTCCTTGTCCTTATTGAACTGGGGGGCACAGAACTGGACACAGTACTCCAGATGTGGCCTCACCAGGGCAGAGGGGGAGGATGACCTCCCTCAACCTGTTGGCCTCACTCTTTTTCATGCACCCCAGGGGACCATTTGCCTTCTTGGACACAAGGGTACGTTGCTGCCTCATGTTCAACTTGTTGTCCACAAGGATTACCAAGTCCTTCTCTGTAGAACTGCTTTACAGCAGGTCAATGCCTAACTTGTACTGGTGCATGGGCTTATTCCTCCCTAGGTGCAGGACCCTATGCTTGCCTTTGTTGAACTTCATTAGGTTCCCCTCTGCCCAACTCTCTAGCCTTTCCAGGTCTCGCTGAATGGTAGCACAACCCACACCTTTCAAGTGGAAGGACCTCAAGACAGGGACTGGAGGAGCAAATTCCCTCCCACTGTAAAAGAAGATCAGGTTTGTGACCACCTGAGGAACCTGAACATACAGAATTCTATGGGACCTGACAAGATGCATTCCAGAGTCCCGAGAGAATAGGCTGATGTAGTTGCCAGGCCACTCTCCGTGCTATTTGAAAAGTCATGGCAGTCAGGTGAAGCCCTCGGTGCCTGGAAAAAGGGAAACATTGAACCCATTTTTAAAAAGGGTAGAAAGGAGGGCCCTGTCAGTCTCACCTCTGTGCCTGGGAAGATCATGGAACAGATCCTCCTAGAAGCTATGTAAGGCACATGTAGGACAGAGAGGTGTTTTGAGACATCCTTCTTTCTAAACTGGAGAGATATCAATTTGATGGATGGACTTTTAGATGGATAAGGAATGGGCTCAATGTCCAGATGAAGATCAGTGATGAGTGGTGTCCCTAAGGGGATCTGTATTCGGACCAGTACTGTTTAATATCTTCATCAATTACATAGTGGGATTGAGTGAACCCTCAGCAAATTTGCAGATGACACGAAGCTGAGTGGTGAAGGTGACACACCTGAGGGACAGTATGCCATCCAGAGGGACCTCAACAAGCTTGAGAAGTGGGCCAGTGTGAACTTCATGAGGTTCAACAAGGCCAAGTGCAAGGTCCTGCACCTACATCGGGGCAGCCCCCACTATCAATACAGGCTGGGGTATGAAGGGATTGAGAGCAGTCCTGCCAAGAAAGACTTGGGGATACTGGTGGATGAAAAGCTGGGCATGAGCAGGCAATGTGCACTCACACCCCAGGAAGCCAATCATATCCTGAGCTGCGTCAAAAGAAGCATGGCCAGCAGGTCAAGGGAGGTGATTCTGCCCCTCTACTCCGCTCTGGTGAGACCCCACCTGGAATACTGCGTCCAGCTCTGGAGTCCTCAGCACAGGAGAGAATGTTGAAATGGGTCCAGAGAAGGGCCACGAAGATGATCAGAGGGCTGGAGCACCTCTCCTATGAGGACAGGCTGAGATAGTTTGGGTTGTTCAGCCTGGAGAAGAGAAGGCTCTGGGGAGACCTTATTGAGGCCTTTCAATACTTAAAGGGGGCTTATAAGAAAGATGGGGACAGACTCTTTAGTAGTGTCTGTAGGGATAGGACGTGATCCAACTCTATAGAAAAATGCTTGTTGCAGCCATTCTGGACAGTCATTTTAGGAGTGAATTTTTCAAATGAAACTCCAAAGAAAAGGTATCAGAGTGTTTACCTGAGGAATTTAACCAGGTCATGAGGAGCAACTTAGTCATATGCAAAATACCATAAGGCATGAAACAACCATGAGGGAGTAGGATCTTAATTTTACTTGTCAAATGAATGAACTTTCAGCTTTATGGCAACCTTTTCCACTTAGTCACTACCTACTCAGCTGGAGGTTGTGCAACCTCTTGACACCCCAATTGTTTTAGCACTAAGAGGTTCTCTAAGACTTTATTATACCTGATGCAACCAGTTTTATGCCAACTGACAGAAGCACAGTCTGCAGTGTTATCTGGATGAAGGATCTTACTGTTAGAAATATATTTTTCATTAAATTTAGGAATATTAATGAACAATTATTAATAAATAATTATTAATTAATCTAGTAGGCATTATATTTTTCCACTGTGTATCTCAGGAGACCCGGGCTAAGAATGTTAGTTTTAATAAGGAGCTTGTTCCATTGATATAGGGCATAAAAGCAGAAGGAATACAGGGAATTATATAAGCAGCTTTCGTGGCTCTAATGTGCCAGGCCATCGAATCCACACAGTCCAATGAACTCGGTTATCCCTCTCCTCCTCCTGGCTGGAGGCAGGGCAACCCTAATGCTGAGGACAGCATCTATAATTGTAAGGTGAGTTCCTGTCTGGCCAGGGGCAGGGCATACTCTGAACTGGAGCAGCCTCAGTGGCTCGACTCATAGGTACGTGAGCATCTACATGGCGTACCTTCACGACTAGCCTCTCTAGCCGGTCAGCAATATCTTGCCATAATTCAGCAGCCCACACGGGTTTACCCTTGCGCTGCCAGTTGCTCTGCTTCCATTGTTTTAACCATCCCCACAGAGCATTTGCCACCATCCATGAGTCAGTATAGAGATAGAGCATTGGCCATTGCTCTCGCTCAGCAATGTCTAGGGCCAGCTGGATGGCTTTTACCTCTGCGAATTGACTTGATTCACCTTCGCCTTCAGTTGCTTCTGCAACTCGTCGAGTAGGACTCCATACAGCAGCTTTCCACTTTCGACGTTTTCCTTTCTGGAAAACTTCATTCGCTGTATTACCCCATACAATGATGTCATCAATGTATTGTAGGTGTTCTGGAGCTCCACCTTTCTCCAGTGCAGTCTGGATCAGTCCATGGCAAATAGTAGGGCTGTGTTTCCACCCCTGGGGCAATCGATTCCAGGTGTACTGGATACCTCTCCAGGTGAAAGCAAACTGTGGCCTGCACTCTGCTGCTAAAGGAATAGAGAAAAAGGCATTAGCAATGTCAATTGTAGCATACCACTTGGCTGCCTTCGACTCCAATTCATATTGCAGCTCTAGCATGTCTGGCACAGCAGCACTCAGTGGTGGTGTGACTTCATTCAGGCCACGATAGTCTACGGTTAGACGCCAATCGCCATCAGACTTTCGCACTGGCCATATCAGGCTGTTAAAGGGTGAGCGAGTCTTGTTGATCACTCCTTGGGTCTCCAACCGACGAATCAAGTTCTGAATGGGAATCAGAGAATCACGGTTAGTGCGATACTGTCGACGATGCACTGTGGAAGTAGCAAGTGGTACCTGCTGTTCCTCAACCTTCAGCAGTCCTACCACAGAAGGGTCATCTGAAAGGCCAGGTAAAGTAGACAGCTGTGTAATACCCTCAGTCTCTACAGCTGCTATACCAAAAGCCCACCAATACCCTTTCGGGTCTCTGAAATACCCTCTCTTGAGGTAGTCTATGCCAAGGATGCACGGAGCATCTGGTCCAGTCACAATAGGATGTTTTTCCCATTCATTCTTATTCAGACTCACTTCGGCCTCTAGTACAGTCAGTTCTTGAGATCCTCCTGTCACTCCTGCAATAGTGACAGTTTCTGTCCCTCTATGATTCGATGGCATTAAGGTACACTGTGCACCAGTGTCCACGAGGGCTCTATACTTTCGTGGCTCTAATGTGCCAGGCCATCGAATCCACACAGTCCAATAAACTCGGTTATCCCTCTCCTCCTCCTGGCTGGAGGCAGGGCAACCCTAATGCTGAGGACAGCATCTATAATTGTAAGGTGAGTTCCTGTCTGGCCAGGGGCAGGGCATACTCTGAACTGGAGCAGCCATGTTCATGTAACCATCCTTTCTTCTGTCTGCTTTACTTTGCAACTCAAGCACCCGGGCCTGTAGGGCTGAAGTAGTTTTTTTATCCCATCTCCTCATGTTCTCTCCATAATTGCAGAGGCAAAGCCACAGGAAACCTCGGAGCGAGTCCTGTTTCCCTTTGGTTGGTCTCATAGGAGGGTGTTTTTTCTTAATGGCTGCGACTTTGGTCCTAGCTGCTCCTTGGGTTTGATCAGGAAGTTGAGTCTGAGCTGGAACTGGAGCTTGAGCTGGAATTTGAGCTTGAACTTGGGTCTGATCAGGAAGTTGAGTCTGAGCTGGAACTGGAGCTTGAGCTGGAATTTGAGCTTGAACTTGGGTCTGATCTGGAAGTTGAATCTGACCTGCAACTTGAGTCTGAGCTGGGGAAGAATAAGATTCTTTCCCAATCTCAGAGAGTTTTTCAAGCAGTTTGTGAAGAATTGTCTCATTTTGCTGAACTATTGCCTTGGTCATTTTCTCTATTGTCTCAGTCATTGCCTTATTTTGTGTCTTGCTCATGTTCTCCATTGTCTCCTTCTGAGTCTTAGCTATATTCTCTATCGTTTCCTTCTGTGTCTTAGCTGTATTCTCTGTCTTCTCAGTCTGGGTCTTAGTTATATTCTCTATTGCCTCAGTCTGGGTCTTATTTTGTTCAGCCATCTTCTCAGTCTGTTCAGCCACTGTCTTAGTCAGATTTTTTATTGCTGCAACACCAATGGGACGAGAAAGACTATCTTCATACTGTCGTACTCTGTCAGCGACCTCATTTACAGTTGGTGTATCAGTATCAGATCCTCCCCAGACCATTGTTGACAAAGTGTGGGAATACACCGATGGTGCACCCTGCACAAACTTTTTCAACAAAGGTCGTTGGCATGGCATTTCATCAGGATTTATAGTCACTTGCCAATCACCATAAATCACCTCTTGAATAGCCAGTTCTCTCAGGTACTTAATACCTTTCTCCATGCTGGTCCATTTGATTGGACGGCATTGGATATCATCCTTAAAGGGATATCTGCTCTTTACAGCTGATAGCAGTCGTCTCCAGAGACTGAGAACGTCTGCTTTATTCCCAATTGCTTTATCAATACCTCCCTCTTTGGCCAGATTTCCCAGCTGATTGGCCTCTCTACCATCTAAGTCTATGGAATTAGCTCCACTGTCCCAGCATCGGAGCAACCAAGAGAGAAGTGG
>JAHSPS010060598.1:0-11944 GCA_033628365.1 Calidris temminckii | reverse complement strand
CTCCTTTCCATGCAATTCCACAGGACGCCTCTGTCTCCCCCACTGACAGTACCACAGATAAATGAGGAATAACAAAATCATCTACCCATCAGAACATCTCCCGAAGGCCAAGTACTAGACGGTAATATCGCAACTGAAGACATGAGGGACAAGGCTGGTACCAAGAGGACATTAAACTCAATAGAGCAGGCTCTTGGTTTCTCCTTGGTTTAAGAGACACTGGGTGAAGCCTCGGTATTTGCTGATGGCAGCACACGGAAAAGTTGCTACCACTCTTTTTTGGGCTCCTCTAGGAACCTAATCCAGGAGGACAACTCTCTTCAAAAGAGCTGGAAAAGAAATCAGACCTTATTTTTAACATTTCGGAGACTACCTGCTTTTGAAAGTAAGAGACAGGGAGAAATAGACACAGGGAGAAACACATAACCTACCATTAGCCGAAAACACGAGCAACAGGAGGTAATATTTACAACCAAACAACTCTGAGTGTTCCATGACAAAGACCAAATGGTTGATAAGGAAACAAACTTGCAAAGAATACAAATGGAAAAGCAAGGGCATCCCCCCAAGTCCGGAATATCCAAACACAAAGTATCACGGAGCATCTTAGTTCTCAGCAATATATAAACATATATATCCTACTGACTGTATCCTTAAAGAAAAGCATGCAATTTCCCAGAAGAGAAACTCCACAGTGACAAGAAGAAACTCAACAGCGCTGGTTCGATGCCATTCTAAACACCCTTCACGTGGAAAACTGAGATTACGCAGAGTTCAGGCATGGCTACAGCAAACACTGCTCACCAGAAGGCTTTGATCTGGAGATGAAGAGTGGAATCGCCTGATGTGGCAGATGTTTTATGGTAACTTATATGTGTAAGCAGCGTATATTCACCAAGGAGAGAAGTGCTGAATCAGGGATGGCCAATCCAATTGGTCTGCAGCCGCCAAAATATATTTGTATAAAGTTGAGAGTATACGATTAAAAACTATCACAGCCATAATTGTACTCTGGTATTAAAAGAAAGCCTTAGTACTCCATTCTTAACCTGTTGAGTTTAAGCAGTTGAACGCTTTAAGAGGTAAGTTCTCATGACCTGTGAAATTAGACTGACATGAAGAATTATTATCCAAATATCAAATACAGGTTCTCAACAGCTTTTGACTGCTCAAGAGCCCTGAGAACAAGGCACTGGCCACACACTGGGCTGAAACCTGATTCGAACTGGACAGAGTCCCACTTTTATGGCAACCTTAAAAAAAAAAAAAAAAGTTATTTTTTAAAAACTGTATTTGAGTAAAAAAAGTCTCTGTCTGCTATGATCCAGTTTCACTGCTCACTATTTCCCTGCAGCAGTGATCAGGGGCAAACCAGTACAGGTTTCTTCTAAGTTAATGCCTTTACCTGGTGCACAAGATAAAAAAATAAATTCGAAGAGAGTAAGAGACTGAGCGGGTGACTCAAGAAGGAATGGAATTTCCATGATATTTAATAAAAAAGCATCTTGCTTTTACAGATAGTTTCTGCTATTAATTTGGTACATTTCTCTCCCCCTATGCTTGCTTCTAAAGAAAGCTACTGTAGCACTGCTCACAATCCTGCTTGGAAAACCCAAAACAAGACAGCTTTAGAATCGCTGCACAAGATCATATTTGATCATCGCTGCGCAGCGAGGACAGACATCAGCTATTCATCCCGCAAAGGCAGCCTGCAGGGGGGTGCTGGGCTGAGCAAATACACCATCTTTCAGCTCAGCTGCCAAACAAGAGCATTCAAAAAGACAAAGTCTGCATAAACCATCCTTTTGTTCCCCTTCTCCAAAATCAAAGATTGGTTAAAACTCTGTTTGGGGTGCTTGTATTAAAAAGCACAAAGAGCCAAGCCCTGTGTGGCTGGGGGAGAAGGAAGAGAATCATGGAATGGTTTGGGTTGGAAGGGACCTCAAAGATCACTCAGTCCCACCCCCTGCCCTGGGCAGGGACACCTCCTACCACACCAGGTTGCTCCAAGCCCCCTCCAACCTGGCCTTGAACCCCTCCAGGGATGGGGCAGCCACAGCTTCTGGGCCTGGGTTTCATCACCCTCACAGCAAACAATTTCTTTCTAGTATCTAATCTAAATCTCCCCTCTTTCAATTTAAAACCATTACCCCTCGTCCTATTGCTGCACTTCCTGACAAAGAATACCTGTATCTTACAGGGAACCAAATCCACACAGGTGCAATTACTGCAGTTCTGTGAGGTTTTTTCCCCCTCCCCTCTTTTATATAAAACAAAACAAGCAAAACCAACCCAAAATTCCCCACAGCCCCTAAACAGAGAACTGGGCTGAATAAACCCCCCCTGCTCAGTGCTGAGAGCATCTCCATAACAGATGCCGAAGACCTTTTTTTTCCTTCACGCAGGAAGGCTGATGGATGGATTAAAAATGTAGGAGGAGAAACAAAAGAGGAAAGCTTAAAAAAAAAAAAAAAAGTAGGACGATTCCGTGAAATATTAATGCGAATCTTACTGAATGGGCTGAGATTTGTGCCAGATAGAAACAACTGTCTTTCCCATCGCGAGTCCTCGCAATGCTCCATTCATCACCCGAGGTGTGCCAGGGCCGCTCACGTGGGGAGCAGATGTCCAGCGAGTCTCTGCTGCTGGAAAAAGACACCTAATTTCT
Organism: Calidris temminckii; assembly: GCA_033628365.1. Lineage (NCBI taxonomy): Eukaryota > Metazoa > Chordata > Aves > Charadriiformes > Scolopacidae > Calidris > Calidris temminckii. The sequence goes on along the minus strand of JAHSPS010060598.1, from coordinate 9,276 downwards.
GATTTTCAGGATTCTTGTTCTTTTTAGGAGGCAGAAACGCCCAGAGGCAATTGTTCACCCCATGATCTTTCAGCTGGATTTCTGAGATGGAGAGCAGGACCAGGCTCCTTTAGAAGGAAAGGCTTTCAGAAACCATAACTCTATGAAGTCTCCATTAGGGATATTACACTAAAAACAATCTCTCTCATACAACCACCACCATTATCACTTTTCAGAATAAACCAGAAAAAGGATTCACGTGCTAATTTTACTTTTTAGCTGTATTTCTGAATTTCCTGTGTCCTGCAGCAGCAGTCCCCAGAGAGCCATCGCTTTGGATACCGGAGCTGACTAATGCCCAAAGACAAATATTGATTTTGTGGGTGCTCTCTGGATGGACGTCGCCACTCCTCGTCCTTCACACGAGGAACACGCACGGGTACAAAGCAGGAGGCAAACTTCACAGCTGTCACTCCCCATTTCCACATTTCCAGCACTTACAGTTTCCCTTAGTGAAGGAGCAGAACCCAGAACAGACAGAAGTATCAGGGTTTAAATAAATTCCACATTAAAACCCAAAACCCAGCGCAGTAAGATTTGCGACTGGCACTCCTAAGCACAGCTATAATGCAAATAAGGCTTAAATTTATTTACATTTACTGACAGTTGGTGAAATTTAGATAATATATCTCTTGCAGAGAAAATTGGGAGGAGGGGGACCTACCTTTCACTCACAGACTTCAGACACTTTCTTACTCAAGGCCAATTAACTCAAGCAATAAGGGATTAAAAGCTCATTAATGATGTTGGGCCAACTCCTTTTATTCCAGCGCAGAAAACCAGACTGAGGATTTGTATAAGCAAAGTGGCTTTACAGATCTCAGCAGCCACTGAATCTCATTCATAGCAATAACTACTGAAGGACAAAAGACCTACAGCGATAAGGATAACAATAATAACAAAGCAAAGATCAGTGCACGTCTTAACAACATTTATTTAAGAAAAAAAAAAAATAACAAAAGAAGTCAGCTATATGCTTCCAAGCAGAGGCTGGTTATTCTCCTTTGAAATTTTCTTGGCAGGTCATCGTTTGCAAAATATTTGGCATGAGCCTTCTGAAATTGAAGAGATAAAGCTACAAACAGCCCCTGACCACAAAAGTACGATTTAGCAACTAACGCAGCACAAAAGAGACAAACAAACACCACGAGGGGAAAAAAAAAAAAAAAGCCCAATTTTGACTCATTTGGAGCAGACAGCTGGCAAGAATCAAACCAAAAAAGAACCTCTTCAGGTTACAACTATGTGCATTAGATTGTTTTGAAAGACTACTGGAAACAGCTCACTTTCCTGAGGAATAATATACATTTTTTTAACGTAAGAACACACAAATCAAAGCATGCCCATGAAGCTGCTAATGTACTTAAAACTGAGCAGATGCCTAACAGCTTTACTGGCCAGGGTATAAAATAGGGGTGGGGGGAACCCAAGCCAACAAAAAAACCTCCCCAAACCTTCCAACATATTAGTAAGCTACAAAAAAAGAAGGATTTTAAAAGGGCTTATTCACTAAAACATACAAAGAATAAATGAACAATTCTATTTTATTCTGATGCTGAATAGAATGTATATGTATAGATTAAAACACGGGAAAAAAACCCATGGTATTGTGGACTACAAATTCAAGTAACATTAAAAGATTACATATTTTATCAGCTGCGGGGGCAGGGAGGGGTATTTATTCCTTACAGATGAAAAAAACTACAGGATGTGTCAACCAAAATATCTGACAAGTATCTACATTGCTTCTTTTCACTGAAAAATACAATAAATCAGTGAGTTGATCAGATACAGCACTCAGTCTCCGAACACCCCCACCAAGTCCAGACACCACGATTAATCCCACTTCACACAAAAAGGAAGACACCAACATTTTTTATTTCAGGAAAACTCTGATGAACTTACGATCGTTTGTAGATAACAAAGGTAGAACCACTAAGCAACACGTCAGAGTCACGCAGGAAACCCATGGCTGGGGTCCAAAACGCTGGGCTGGGCTTTCCCATCCCCACAAGGAATCTGGCTTTCTAGGCAGGCAGGAAAAAGAAGCTTCTAAAGGAAAAGGCAATGGTTTGTTTTGGATTTTTTTTTAAATTAAGCCACTTGCGTTGCATTAAAGAATTTTAAGACCATCATTTGACACTAAAGAAAAAGCAATATTTTACTGCTTTGTGTTGTGACCATGAGTTAACACGTCCCCTCAGAAAGGCAGAACTGGGGAACGGCCGCCAGTATTTTAAAGAGGAGAAGAGACTGCAATTCTGAGATTGCAACTCTTATATCATCACTTATCTGCATGCAACTTCCTAAAACACCAGAAATACTTTCGGACATACTTTCAGATTAGTCAGACCAAAATATCCAAGCGTACGCATTTTGCTGGGGGTTTTGTTTGTTTTATTGAGGTTATTTTGCCTAGAATTGCAGTCCTGGAACCAAGCCGTGTGTCCAAGCTCATGTTTGGAGTGTTTGGGCAAACCCCTCTTAGCTTTCCACATCACACACAGGCTCTTCCATGGTACCAAGCCCTCCAAACCCAGGGTACAAACCGATATCCATTCCTTATTTTAATTTATTTGAGAGAATTTGAAGAGGTGCAGGTGAAAAATGTAGTTTTAAGTAGAAAAATCTAACTTCAACAAAGCTGTTCAGCAATTGCCTCCTTAAAATTTCAGTTCCCTGGAGATGAACTCACAGTTACAAAACTGAAAGGAACAAGCCATGACGTTGTCATCATGAAGAAAATAGGTCTGGCTGCTTTGTTCTTTGTTGCTGTTACTGTTAAATAAAACAACGACCAGAATAGAAAGAATGAATAAAAAAGCAGCCGTGGAAATCAAAGAAGTTAAAAGAAAATTAGTTAAAAATAGGAGCAAGGAGATTCTTCTTCTGTAAACTTGGTTTTGCACCTGTACTATCTCAATCCTTGCCTTCTTGGGATGGAAGATGGTCAAGATATAATGATTTCCTCTCAATTTCATTTATATATGTATATATACATAGTACAGCATGTCTGCTTCTTTCTGACTACTGGGAGGGTACCACTGTTCAGTTGTTTCGACTCGAATAAAACCCAGCCTTTATTTTCAATCTTAATTTTATAACTAATGGTGATGAAACAGTGTTCAGCAATATTTCTAATTCAGTAGGCAATTCAAAACCACAGCCTGGAATTCTGTTGAAATAAACAGAAGGGACATTTTAATATTTTTTTTTTTTTAATTTGAACTTTTAAATGTGCTAGATACATGAGAAAGGTTAAATATACAGTCTGTTTGCACTTCGGCTGATTAAGTAAAGAAAGGAAATAATGCTGCCATTTCATTACAGATATACAGATATCTTTCACGATCTTACAGCTGTCATCCTCTCACACCTTATTTTTAGCCAAAATGGAGGAGAGAAAAGAAACTTATTTTTCCTTTTTTGTTTGTTTTTGTTTTCTCAGTTTCGACTGATCCACTCATTTAAGTGGCATAACTTGAAAAGAAGAAACAGATTTTTTTCTCCAGCTTCATCTGCAGTTGTCAAACAACGGTTTCACTTCAGTTTCAAGCACTTGGGCTGTGACTTCCCCACTGCACCGCTTCAACTCTCTTTAAAACACGGACTGAAAACACACTTCGAATAATATTTATGCTAGAGAAACTATAACATTACTGAAAATTGGGCTTGATAATTTAACTGAAATTGTAAAGATTTTTTTTTTTTTTCAATTTTAATATACTAGAGAACTTCTTCCATCTTGCCTTATTCCTCTGTTAGGGATAACATATACAAGATTTCCTCAACATACACAAGATCTGCCCTTAGCATGAAGTTTTAATACCTAAAGGCTAATCCAGCTGCCCCGTGCATTCAGTCCTCAGCATCCTGGTTGTCCCAAGAACACTGGAGGTTTGATGATCCACACACCCACTTAGAGGAAAGGAGAAAGCCATGGGATCTTGAAGAAGTAAAACACTGACCTGTGAGTTTTGAGGTTTTTTTCTTCTGTAAGACCCCAGCCAAAATGCAGGAAAGGAATGAAATATCAGTCCTGTAAATCAAAATAGATTCTAGCCACATCCTGAAGTAGAAACCCTAAGCTGTCACATGTAACATTACATGTACTATAAGGTCTCTCCAAGTATATTCCACCTGCAGGAAGCTTTAGATCCCATCGTTGCTCTTCTCTGCACACAAAGAGCAGAGACTGAACTCTCGTAACCAAAGGGCAACCACACGGGGATCACATGCAAATTCCAATTCAAGCTTCAGAAAGCTTCCTGTAGCTAAAGGAAACGATACACAGGGATGAAGTCATGAAAGCAGAAACCATGAGAGAGTAGGAGGGCCTAACGTCAAGATGAACTCAACGTCCAGCGAGACCTCAAATAAAGCTGATAAGGGAATATCCTGGCACCACACCTCTCAGGGCAAACCCAGCTGGGCTGGTTGGAAGGCTGTATCTCACACACAATTTCCACACCGTCTGAAGCTCCAAGGCTGTGAGAAATAGAGGCAACAACCGCTTCGCCTCTTTCAGAATTTCATCATGTCGTGCTTCCATGGAGAAAAGCCCCAGTCCTCCTCCTCCACCCCTACAGGAGCTCCAGCCAGCACGGTCAGCCCGCACTCAAGACATCCCACTGCAGGATTTACACAAACCTCAACACCCACAGAATGAGAAAAAGGAAAAATTTACATTCATGTGCCCAAAACAGGCAGTCGGCTGTGACTGCTGAAGTGATGGCAGATCATAAAACGTTCTCAAGACCTCCATTCCCCGTCCTCACAACTCCCCTTGTCCCCAGTTCGATATTGTGAGCCAAATTTAAAAACAGGCTCTCTGGACAGGAACTGTTTGGCAAAGTTTTAAAGCACCTACTAAAGGTATTTTGACTATGCAGATACACGGGGTCCAGCCTCTGAAACCCTCACCCAGTTCCCTCCCTCCACGTATCCCATTCCTTACCCTCCCCCTGCAGCAGAAATCATCCTCTTTAAGGCAGGGGGGGCATTTAAAACAGCAACTCTCCTTTCACAAAACCAGCTGTAAATGAAAAGAGATTTTAGCTGTTTAAGAGAATCTCTCATTATATTTAAATGAACAACCCCCCCTCTGACAGACAATACCACTGTGAATACCTGCAAGTGATACACCGAATCCTCTCCCTCACCCCACTGTGGACCAAGTGCAACAAGAGAAAAAAATTCAGCTGCTCTTGTTTTTGAACCCCTGGTAAATACAACACAGATACCTGGAGCTGTGAATCACCAGAGAGCAATGAACACTCATCAGCCATCGCTCCCTGTCGAATCTTAATTCTTCCAAGTCTTATCAAGACAAAGCACATCTATAAATGATGGTGTGGCCGCACCTTTATTCCTTCGACCAACCATGTTTACATTTCCGTGCCTGTGCAAGAGACTTTACCACTTATCTGCCCTTAAGATTCATGACTAAATCTCCCAAACATTTTTGGGAGTCTGGCAATTATAATTCAACTATTACCCTGCGTGTCTGTACATTAAACAGCGAGTTAAGGCAGAGGTAACCCAACTCTCTATTGCTTCAATAGCAATGACCAGCAAACAGCCAGACACATGGCTGACAAAAAAATAACAACCAAGAATACAGCTTCTTGGGGTGGACTATGATATTAAATGTATGAAGAAACGATGCCTTTAATGCTGCACAGGAAAGAGCTACATATAGAAAGCCCAAGACCAATTTCTTAGGAATAAGCCCATCGAGTCCCCCTGCAACGACCTCCTCACTCTCTAAAGAGAAACAGCACTTGCCTTTCTGGAACGTCTCAAAATTCACATTTCAACGGGCTACAAATCCAGCTGTTCACACTAACCTGAAAAATATGTTTCATTCAGCTTTCTGGACGTGTCCAGTCAAATCTTCCCCATCTCTATGAAAACATGAACCTTCTATACACCATATTCATGCAGAAGACACAAAAATAGACTTGGGAGAAGAGTAACTCCGACACGCCAAGATATCAAATATGGCATTGAAGAGTTCAGTAAATGCAGCAGTTCTGGCCACCGGGACTGAGGGTCAGCTCAAAGCTCTGGGCAGTATCTCTGACTGCATCTTGCATGATCTTTTTACCATCTTCAGGAGCAGAGAAGTCAGCAGAGACACACAGAGCAACACACGGGATTAACAGACCAGGGAAAAAAAACTGGAAGAGGCTACGGCTTTGGAACAAAAGCCTTGGCACTTCTTATTCTCCCTCTTTTACAACAAATTCCAGATATTTTTTTTACTGCTTGCTCTCGATGTACTGACCAGCGTCTGCTCAAACCATATCCAATTTTTCAGACAAGCCACTCTTGAACAGATTCCTTAAGTGAGAAAAGGGAATAATAATAACGTTGTACGGTGCTGCCTCTGTAAACGCGCTCCCCAGTCCAGCAAACCACAGCTTGGACAAAAACCTGGTGGTACATAATATTGAGACCCCTTCATTATAATTAGGTAGGAAGTCTTTCTAATTATAATGACAGGTCTAAATCTGTCAGGAAGATTACTCTACTTGGTGAGGCCAATGGGAAGTTCAGATAAATGATCCCTGCCAATATTTCTTCCACAGGTACACGCAGCAAGAACATTTGGGTAATAGTAAATTGTGTCTGTCTTTTGCTATTTTTCAACTGCTGTCAGTGTCACATCTGCCTTATTTACCTACTCCCATTAAAAGCAAGGTAGCATCTGTTTTGATAGATCAAAAATGCAAAGTCTTGGACAGAATATCCTGCTCTTCTCACGGACTGTTTACTGGAATCCCAGAATGTGCTCAGGAACATCAAAATTGCCAAAAACCACAAATCGAAGGCTGCTGCGTCCACCAAACCTTGCCAAGTGCTCCTATTGCTACGAAGCCTTCAGAAATTGGGGAAGAACTATTCCAGCTTCTTGAAAAATCTGAAATCCTAACAAAAAGGTAAAGAAGGAGAAGAAGGTCCTGGCAACCTAAACTGCAAGTCATCGAGGTTGCCTGGAGTCGAAGAACAACTTTTATGACTGTGGGGACCTACCCGTTTCGCATTGTTCTCGAATGGAATCACCTTGGGTTGATGCTGCCTCTTCTTTTCATTCCCAGCCGTAACCCAGAAGCCGGGTGCCAAATGTGAGTAAAGGTACCAGTGTGTTTGTTTTTCCAGCTGCAGAGCGGATGGACAGCTGCTGGTGTCAGCGAAATACGCCGGCCAACTCCGTTACGGCCTTGCGAACAGGAAGAGCTATTTTCTCTGACACGGATGATCCGTGAAATTCTACCACGCACCTCTGCCGTGGAACTGGGAATCACTCCAACACCTCACACTATAGACCTTGGACGCATCTGAAATTATCCAAACGTACTGGAAATTAAAATGACCGTGGCATCTTCTGGAGACAAAGATGAAGTAGATATCAATATGCAAATGTTCTGATCTTTGATCTGCTTTTCCTTCTCAGAGATTTCCTCTGCTGCTGGGGGTGTGTGTTTCAAAGGGGATGCACAAACTGCACTATTCACTTCCTCTGAAGGGGTATCTCCTGTTGAAACAGAATTCTGGGGTGGAAGGCAGAAAGTCTCATATAAAGCACCTCTTGTGTTCGAGACTGGTCTACAAAAATGTATGCGAGATGTAGGGAACAAAAGAACATGCTCTGGTTAACTCCTTTCCATGCAATTCCACAGGACGCCTCTGTCTCCCCCACTGACTGTACCACAGATAAATGAGGAATAACAAAATCATCTACCCATCAGAACATCTCCTGAAGGCCAAGTACTAGACGGTAATATCGCAACTGAAGACATGAGGGACAAGGCTGGTACCAAGAGGACATTAAACTCAATAGAGCAGGCTCTTGGTTTCTCCTTGGTTTAAGAGACACTGGGTGAAGCCTCGGTATTTGCTGATGGCGGCACATGGAAAAGTTGCTACCACTCTTTTTTGGGCTCCTCTAGGAACCTAATCCAGGAGGACAACTCTCTTCAAAAGAGCTGGAAAAGAAATCAGACCTTATTTTTAACATTTCGGAGACTACCTGCTTTTGAAAGTAAGAGACAGGGAGAAATAGACACAGGGAGAAACACATAACCTACCATTAGCCGAAAACACGAGCAACAGGAGGTAATATTTACAACCAAACAACTCTGAGTGTTCCATGACAAAAACCAAATGGTTGATAAGGAAACAAACTTGCAAAGAATACAAATGGAAAAGCAAGGGCATCCCCCCAAGTCCGGAATATCCAAACACAAAGTATCACGGAGCATCTTAGTTCTCAGCAATATATAAACATATATATCCTACTGACTGTATCCTTAAAGAAAAGCATGCAATTTCCCAGAAGAGAAACTCCACAGTGACAAGAAGAAACTCAACAGCGCTGGTTCGATGCCATTCTAAACACCCTTCACATGGAAAACTGAGATTACGCAGAGTTCAGGCATGGCTACAGCAAACACTGCTCACCAGAAGGCTTTGATCTGGAGATGAAGAGTGGAATCGCCTGATGTGGCAGATGTTTTATGGTAACTTATATGTGTAAGCAGTGTATATTCACCAAGGAGAGAAGTGCTGAATCAGCGATGGCCAATCCAATTGGTCTGCAGCCGCCAAAATATATTTGTATAAAGTTGAGAGTATACGATTAAAAACTATCACAGCCATAATTGTACTCTGGTATTAAAAGAAAGCCTTAGTACTCCATTCTTAACCTGTTGAGTTTAAGCAGTTGAACGCTTTAAGAGGTAAGTTCTCATGACCTGTGAAATTAGACTGACATGAAGAATTATTATCCAAATATCAAATACAGGTTCTCAACAGCTTTTGACTGCTCAAGAGCCCTGAGAACAAGGCACTGGCCACACATGCAGGGCTGAAACCTGATTCGAACTGGACAGAGTCCCACTTTTATGGCAACCTTAAAAAAAAAAAAAAAAGTTATTTTTTAAAAACTGTATTTGAGTAAAAAAAGTGTCAGTCTGCCATGATCCAGTTTCACTGCTCACTATTTCCCTGCAGCAGTGATCAGGGGCAAACCAGTACAGGTTTCTTCTAAGTTAATGCCTTTACCTGATGCACAAGATAAAAAATAAATTCGAAGAGAGTAAGAGACTGAGCGGGTGACTCAAGAAGGAATGGAATTTCCATGATATTTAATAAAAAAGCATCTTGCTTTTATAGATAGTTTCTGCTATTAATTTGGTACATTTCTCTCCCCCTATGCTTGCTTCTAAAGAA
>JAHSPS010060160.1:0-16068 GCA_033628365.1 Calidris temminckii | reverse complement strand
CACTGGCTGCTTGGCTCTGAGAACTGAATTCCATAGGCGTTAAAGGCTCCAGAAATGCCCTATGGATTCAGTTCTGCAGCTGGGCAGCAAATAAGCCTCAAACCTTCAGGGAGCACGGCTGCGAGCTGTTCCTGCAAGGAATGGGAAAATCTTTGCTCCCACACAGAGACCAGAGCAGGGGACGGAGGTGAGTTATAACCCCCCCAGTCTCCCCGTGTTCAGAGACCCACTGAAGGCAGTGTCTTTCCCTCAAGGGATTAAAAAAAAAAAAAAAAGCCCAGCTACAAAATGTTTTCTTCTGTGTGGAAGTGAAATGGCATTCAATAAATACATTGCTGCCTCCTGATGTACTGCATGGAATTGTAAACCTCTGCTAAAAATACGCATGGTCAGAACAACAGCCTGGGTGTGCCCAGCAATCTCCTGTTCAGAGTCCGGGCAGCAAAACCAAACAAGGCTTTGGAGAAGATAAACAGGACAGGCCGGGGAAAGTTAAGGGTTGTGCCTGCTCTGGGGATATCCCCAGCAGGGACAGGTATTTGGAGAAAGTTCTTCCTCTTTCTCCTACCCATCATATACCTCTGGGAGACCTTGGCTGCCTGCCTTGAGTTTTGGGGATGTTCTCCACTATCATATGGCGCAAAGCTGCCACCAGGAATTTATTGGCTGGAATAGTGGCATTTAGGATAAATTATGGAAGTGTTGGTAATTTATGTCACATCTGATCATCACCACAGGGAAAACCTCGTGTTCCCCCTCACCTTGCTTAGAAGAGCTGGTTTGTGCCCACTCTAGGAACCCAACTAAACCAGCTCCTTCCCAAAATCCTTCCTGTGGAAGGCAGCATCCAGCTGGCAGCCCAGCTGCACCCTGCACCAGCTCTAGAGGATGGGGAAGAAGCTCCATCCCAGTGCTGCACCCCATCCGAGTGCACAAGGATCCCATCCACGAATTTTGGGTTCACTGCTTAAGCCACTTCCCACAGGATCCGCTGCTGCTGGAAGGACAGGGAGCCCAACGACAGTCTCCTACAGCCCAGGGCAGCAGACACCTAACCACACATCTCCACCTCTTCAGTATGCCACGCTTAGCCAAAAAGAGTAAAAACATTTAAAAAAAAAAGATGACAAGTACCTGCATTTTTCCCATACTGGATAACCAAGAACCACCACTCATTAGCAGAGGCATTTTCTGGCAGAGTCATTAAGTCCCAAGGCCACCACTTGTGACACAGCCAAGGAGCATCAGCTTGGTCTGAGGTTTCTGCAGCAGTTTTTCTGGTTGAGCCCTCTGGCACGTTTATCTGGCAGCAGTGTCAGGCCATTTCCAAGAAGCTGATTAGGGAAGGGGAAATCCAGATAGTTGCCGAGACATTCTGGCAATTGCTTAAACAGAAATTGTTACATTAATTTAAAAAAAACCCACTTGCTCTGACTTTATAGCAATTCAGAGCCACCAAGGGCATCCAAGTTCCTCTTCAGGAGCTCTCTCCATATTGGGAGCACCCAGTTCTCTCCTGCATTAGAAGGCCCTTCTCCCATGTGGCATGTCAGAGGGGAGCTACAAGGGGACAGGTTAGGCCCCCTTTTTCTCCTTTATGCTCAGAAAGTCCCTGCTGGTCCCCAAAAGGGAAGCTTGTCAGGCAACAAACCGCAGCAAAGCGGGACACGGCCGAACAGAGCAAGCGGAATAACCCACCAGCGCTGGGCAACAGCAACAAGCCAGAAGTCATCCCCAACTTTGCAAAGAGGTGTCAGATCAGGTTGCAAGTTATTCACAGGAGAGACTGCTGGCAGGCAGCTAAAAACCAGAAATATAAGCATTTGCATTTTGTTTTTTTTTTTTATTGTTTATTTATAATCATTTAAAAAGGTACAGATGTTTGCAAAGAAGTCAGACCCAGCCCCTCACAACCCTCTGGGTTTCCAGCACAACTATCTGAAGCCCACCCTTTCAAAGAGACCATGCTGTGGAAGTGCTGTGGTTCATACAACTCCAGTAACCTCACTGGAGAGCCAGCACCTCCAACCAGAGCCAAGTCGGACCCAGAGCAGGGTCTCAGGCAGCTATTTCTACAAGGACATGTGGCCAGAAGAACCGAGCACCAGGTTACTAAGTGTAAGAGGACGGGGACACCAGGATCTTCTGCCAGCGTGTAGGAAAGTGCTGCGTACAGGCATCACACGGTGATTAAGCACAATGGTATGGTCATAAAACAGCAGTGACAAGATACGCAGACAATTGCTCTTTACAGTGTTCAAGGACCCCTCTTTCCTCTGGGACCTGCACTGCCCCCAGCCTGGAGGAAATCCTGCTTTGATCTCCTTAACCAAGCGCCAGGAAGGGAGCCAGCTTCCAGGATCTTCCCTTGGACAGGGTAGGAAGAGGCCCATCTTCTAATCAAGGGCTGCTGTCTGGAAATCCCCCCACCTGACTGTGACCATTCAACCAACCCAGTGGAAAATAAGCATTCATTTCAAAACCAGGACCAAAGAGCTGATCTGACAGACAGTCAAGTGCCATGTGGTTTCTTCACAGGATGGGCATCGTGCATCAAACAGAGCAAAGCTGCCGTAAACTCATGGAGGAAGAGGAGCAATTAAAAGCCAAAGAGAGTGGTAGCATCCATTGCTTGTGTTACTTGCCAGCTGCACCAAGAACAGCCACCAGCTGGGTCCCACGAGGGCTCTGGAGCATCTGTCCTTCAAGTGACTGATTACATCAATGTCTTAGTTTCTTTTTCTTCTTACGGTTCCGGTCCTCACTGCTGTCATCTGCCTCGCTGGCACTGGGGGTCATACCCTGCTGGATGACTTTTTTTTCCACTGCATATTCTTGCTCTCCTACCTTGGGGTCTCCCTTGACCAAGAACTCCCCTTTCCGGTAGGTTATGGAGATGTTGGTCCGTGGGTAGGTGCCATAAACCCTCCGGAGATCATCCTTCACAAATTCTGGGAGGTCTTTCCTTGGGCCAAACACCTTCCCAAGCTTACCCCATTGAAGCTCCCCTCTCATCGTGAAACCTTCTGGCCACGTGTCTCGATACTGATCTGACCTCTGGTAGGCAGCGTAGGGATTGTAGTTTGCATAGGGATTGTAGAGAGGGATGGGGACCACAGGAGGGAAGTGCCAGGTGTAGTACGGACGGTAGTAGGGACTGGAGGCAGCGTAGAGGTGATGATAATCCACCTGACCTCCCGCATAGTCAGGGTAGCCATTCCGGTCCACCACAAAGGTGACGGGTCGGCTGTAGAAGTTGTGCACCTGGATGGGAGGGAACATCACAGAGCCGGTCATGTCTTCTGCTCTCCCCGTGCGCAGCAGTGGGTAGGCGTAGGCAGAAGGTGGGATCACAGTTGGGTAATACTCCCGCGGCACAAAGCCAGGCTGGTACATGGTACAGCAGCTGGGGTTTTACACAGGGGACATTTCTCCAGAGCGGCTACTGAATCTCAAAAGCTGTGAGGACAGGAGGGGAAGAGAAACAATTCACATCGGTTATATACATTCCAGAAACAGGGTGAATAAGGAGATACACCTAGCACTGTACACATATCAACCTGAAAGGAGGGTGTAGTCAGGGGGGGGTCGGTCTCTGCTCCCAAGTCACAGGCCATGGGACAAGAGGAAACGGCCTCAAGTTGCACCAGGGGAGGTTCAGGTTGGAGATTGGGAACAGTTTTTCCACGGAAAGGGTTTTAAGCCTTGGAATGGGCTGCCCAGAGCAGGGGTTGAGGCCCCATCCCTGGAGGGATTTAAAAGCCGGGTTGCCATAGTGCTTAGAGCCATGGGTTAGTGATGGGTTTTATCAGAGTTAGGTTGATGGTTGGACTAGATGATCTGAAAGGTCCCTTCCAACCCAGACAATTCTATAATTCTAATTAAAGATGCTCCCTGCATCTGCCACTTGCACAGGCAGTAACATACCAAGAACAAGCAGAGCCACGTTGCCAGTGACTGCCTCTTGCTGCTCAACAAGACTCATCATCTAACCCACAGAAATCTCAGAGTTACAAGGATGGGAACGAGCTGGCATAAAAGCCACTGAGGGCAGAAGAGGTGGCCTCACATCCCCATGACATGGTTTTGTACTGCTGGGAGGCAGCAAAACAGACTGCAAGAAACCAGAGACCCTTGAGCTGTCATAAAAATGGGGAAGGCAAGCACAAATGAAAGTCCAAAAATAAAGAAAGCAAGCAAAAAGAAAGAAGACACAGCCCAAGCTGCCTGCAATTGTTTCAGCTGCCATCCTGCCTAGAGAAAGATATCTTAAATAAATTAAAAAAGCAAAACAAATTAAAAAAAAAAAACCTTCAACTGTCCTTGACCATCTCCCTGTCCTCCCAAAGCCCTGCCTCAGTTTTGATAAGCAAAAGAGAGCTGCGCCTATTATTTGTTTCTAGAGCAAAACCCAGGCATACCTACATTTCCTCAGACAAGTTCCTTGAGCAACTCTCCCTACAGTCAAATTAGCCCCCAGCCTGCCTTCACCAACAGCAATCCAAGCACCCTCCAGGGCATTAAGCAATGTCCTCCCATGACTCACTGTACACTCCTCAGGGACAGGAAGGGAAGCTGTACATAGCATGGGGTTTTTAAAAATGTTTGCTACCAGAGACAGGAAAACACCATGCACAGAATTAAAGGCAGAAAGGCTTCCCTCCCCCAGCGTTCAGATCCTGTAGGCTCCTTTTGCTTCAGCCTTAACCACAGAGTTGCCTCTCACACAGGTGTTGACCAAGAAGGGAAGATGAAACTCATCCCTCAGTCCAGTGCGTTCCTCCAGCCTAACAGGAAATTCCCCAAGAACCTCACTTCCCCAAGAACCTGCTTGTCACAAGTAGCATTACAATGGAGGCTTTTCTTTTTTCAACCAGCACAAGTTGTTCCTGTCCCTTGAGGTCCATAACCTGCACTAGCTCAAGCCTGCTTTTGCCACGGGTGCAGAGCTAGAAGTCTAACCCCTGTGCAGGGGAACAGGACTAGAGGATTTAGACAAGACCAGGTAGTAGAGTTGCAGCCTGGGAGCCAAAACCCATCATAACCACCACCTCCCCAGACAGGAGGAAAGAAAAGAAGTGTTCAACCTGTTTCATTAAAGCCCTTATGAAGAAAAGCTCAAACAGCTTCAAGCAAAGTAAAGAAGGCTTAAACAGCTTTGACAGGTCTCCTCAGCTCACCAGCAGGTGTTGGGAGGAAAGCAGCACCATGAGGTTTCCTGCACTTAGCCCAGCTTACAAGAGAGCATAGCTCAGGCACCCACTAGGCAAAGACAGGGCTGGGTGCCCCTCTGTGCTTTGAGGGCTCCTAAACTTCTCCTCCCAGGTTTGCTTGACCACTCTGAAGGGGTTAGAGCTGAGCCTCCTGCAGCAAGGAGCTCCACTGCACCCTGTTTGAGCACACCTTGTGAGACCTTTATTGAAATGAGACTATTAGCTAGGTTTTTAATCACATTGCTTGCCTAACATACTCAGAACTACCACAAAAATCCAGAGGGGTATTGTATGTCAATGGCAGCACAAGGTGAGTAAATGGAATAAATGGTCTCTTCGTAAGAAAAGTCCCCCTGCCTCTTTTAATCCAGTTCAACCCTGCATCGCTACTGAGATCCAAAGGATCATTTCCATAGATCCATCATCTGCAGAGAGACCACAGAGGAAGCTGTTCTCATCTACCCGATGACCAGCTCTTCCTCAAACTTATATGTTCCACCTACCACCTGCTGCAGCACCCTGCATTTTGGCTGGAAGCATCAGTGCTGGTGGGCCTCCCTGGCAGCTGAGGGAGAAGAGGGTAACGGGGGATCTAAATCGCTCAGGTTTTAGCGCTGGGCAGCCTGAGCACAGCTATTAATTGCTTTGATTTTGCACTGAAAAACAATAAGGGGAACAAGCCGGTGGCTCAGCCGGGCAGGATGGCCCACAAGAGGAAGCAAACCCACGAGATAAGAGGGAGAATGAGATGAGGATTAAGCAGGGCTGGGAACGCTCCAGGGCAGCATTGTCACATGCCTGACCACAGAAGCGAAGACATTTCCCTGGAAGCAGATCACCCGGGAGGAAGGTGTTGACAGCAGGCACAGCGTAGACAATACTTCACAGCCTCAGGGGAAGTTTGCAAACCCATCAGGGCAAGCCTCAGCTCGGTGGCTGGGGCTGTCGGTGGCTTTGCCTTTCCTGGGCTCCACTGCACAACTGCCTGGCACTGCCCTATCCCCCGGCACAGAGCTCTCCCCCTCTGCCCAAGCACCTCAGGACTGCCCCGGCACAGGCTTACCTTCCCATGCACAAGGGCCCCAACCCCAGCTCCTGGCTTGCAGGACATGGCACTGATCTAAGTCATCGAGGGAGGTCACCCACCCCCTCTGCTCTATCTGGAGCACTGGGTCCAGTTCTGGGCTCCCCAGTTCCAGAAGGACAGGGACCTGCTGGAGAAGGGACAGCAGAGGGCTACAGAGATGATGAGGGGCCTAGAGCATCTCTCTGATGAGGAAAGGCTGAGGGACTTGGGGCTTTTTAGTCTGGAGAAGGGAAGGCTGAGGGGGGATCTGATCAACACCTATAAATACTTCAAGGGTGGGTGTCAGGAGGATGGGGCCAGTCTTTTTTCAGTGGTGCCCAGGGACAGGACAAGAGGGAACGGGCACAAACTTGAACATAAGAAGTTCCGTCTAAGCGTGAGGAGGAACTTCTTTGCTGTGAGGGTGGCAGAGCCCTGGCAGAGGCTGCCCAGAGAGGTGGTGGAGTCTCCTTCTCTGGAGACATTCAAAGCCGCCTGGACACGTTCCTGTGCAACCTGCTCTGGGTGGCCCTGCTTTGGCAGGGGGTTGGACTAGATGATCTCCAGAGGTCCCTTCCAACCCCATATTCTGTGATGCTGTGTGCTGCAGCAATGTTCCAGTATGCAGGAGGCACAAGGTTCCTGCCCTGTTTCTCCAGAGCTGCAGCCTTGTGCTCCCAGGGGCTGACACCATGGGTTACCCCACCGTTACACCAGCGCCCATTGTTCATATGGCCTTCAGGCTGCTTCAGCTTCCAGAGGCAGGTTTTGGGAGACCACAGCAGGAACAAAGTTCTGCTAGACTCTGCAGGGCTGAGCTAGGGTATGATAAGTCCATGTGTACAGGAGGAGAGGGCTTTGAGAGCACCAGTACCAGCTTACCTGACCCTGTCCCACGCTCATGGGGAGGTGAGAGCAGGCAGTGCTTCAGGGAAAACAGGGCTTGCCAGGAGGGTGATCCTGTTAGACCATTTGATGGCCAGAAGGCATCAGAACACAGATGTAAGAGACCAGCCCCCAAACACCAACATTACCTAGTGGTGCCCCTTGAGGAAAGGGTCCAACACTCAGTCTCTTACTCCCTTCTCCTGGTCCTACTTCTCTTGTTTCTCCACAGGCTGCCCTGGCTTTGGAAGTAAACATCACACAGCATCCAGCTCCCTCTCCAGCTCTTCAGGAGCAACTGTAGGGCCAGAAGGGGAGGGAGGGGGATGATGGCTACCTGTCTCTTCAGGCTACCATCCCCTTTCTTCCCTTGCTCCCATTTCAAGCTCTGCTATGCCTTGGGAAAAATCACCACATCCATTGCCTGCCACCTTGGCACCCTGAGCAGGAAATAGCAAAACAGCCCTTAAAGCTTGAGCTGAGCTCTGCTAAATGCCTTCCTGGTCTTCCTGGTCCTGAGAGCGCCACTGACAGCCATGAATACACACCAGCTCCTTGGTGGCACAGATTGCAGGGGCAGACAGGCAGGCACTATCCTGTCTGTCAGTGCCTGGGAGGCCAAGCCTCCCCAGCCATGGCACTGGGAGCTGTGGTTGCCAGCAGGGAGCAACAAGGGACAAACCCAGTAAGGTAGGTCATGGCAAGAGACAAGGCAGCCTTTTTGATCTCGATGGAGAAGGGTTCAACCCACTTGGTTGGAGCCGAATGAGAAGCCAGGCACAAAACAAAAAAAAAACAAAAAAAAAAAAAGAAAACCCCCAAGATGGTCAGACCTAGCTGAAATGAGATTGTCATCTCTGCTTGGTGACAACATGATGCTTCAGACTCTTCCCAGAGCTGACTCCAGCAATTCCTTTACCCACCACCCAACCATCTGGCCAGGCCTCTCCCCCCTCACACGTCTCAGTGCAGGTTGAAGAGACTGAGACCACACTCTCAAAACACTTGGTCAGCCAAGCAAAGCCTGCTTCAGTGCCAGGCAACCCAGACAGAGTTGCTATGGAGCAATCAAGCAACGTTTGCAACACAAAACGAGAGTGCACTCCATAGCTCAAGTACGGAGAAGATTGTTTCACCACTCTATTACACAGTTGCTACAGGTGATGAATCCACCACCATTACAGAAATGCCCAGGGCTGGTAGGGCTGTTCTTACACCTAAAGCAGCAGAAATTTCTTCCTAGGACAACAGAACAGCATGGTTTTGCTGGACATGTCTCTGGGCAATAAAGATTTACTGTCACCCAACCTAGCTTTGAATTTGCGAAGCTTTCTTTTTAGGCACAGAACCCATGGTGAGTTGCAGAAAACAGAAAAAAGCCTAAACATCCAAGTCCACACCAGAATGCCCATTCTCTAGGAGACAGATTGAAGAGAGCCCGACTGTAGCACGGGCACAAACCAACATACAAGGTGTGCCACACCATCCAACATGTGAAGCTTCATCTAGTATCTTGCACATCTGGAGAGACTCTTTACCAAGACCAACAGTTCAAAGAGCATCACCAAGTCTTCTGTCCACCAGAAGCAGCAACCAAAGTTAGCTGGGTTCTCAGGTCAGGCTGGCAGTTTGAACACTGGTTTAGATGCTTCCTTGGTGAGCATACGGAAGGCCAGCACAACTGTCAAGACATTCAGCCCACAGGAGAGGACATGGTAATTTATTTTGAGTCTCAACCAAGAGAGCTCATGCCATCACCCTGTGATCAGCTTCTAAATGAAGAGAACAAGGAGGTCCCATTAATTTACCTTTTCCTCTCCACTATTCCAGCACCCAAACTTTCAGACTCTTCTTTCTGGCTTTCTTCCTGCTCTGTTCTTCTCCTCACCTCACAAAAGCCACAGATCTATTGCCATTGCTCCACAGCAACTCCCAAGGGTACAGGGATGAGTTCTGCAAAAGCATTTTCCCCTAAAAAAAGTGATGAAGTCATGAGTTACTTCCAGTTCATCTTCCCATTTTGAGCAGACTTTGCAAAATTGTTGCCGTATGACAGAGCTTCGGCAAAAGCCTCCTTAAAAAAAAAAATCCACACAAAACAAAAAACACAAAACTAAACCTGCTGACAGTCACACAAGCTTAGCCAGCATCCTCAACACAGGAAGGACATGGACCTGTTGGAACAGGTCCAGCGGAGGGCCACAGAAATGATGAGAGGGCTGGAGCCCCTCTGCTGTGAAGACAGGCTGAGAGAGCTGGGGGTGTTCAGCCTGGAGAAGAGAAGGCTCCGGGGAGACCTTCTAACGGCCTTCCAGTACCTGAAGGGGCTCCAGGAGAGAGGGGGAGGGACTCTTGGTCAGGGAGGGGAGCCATAGGATGACAGTAATGGTTTTAAATTGAAAGAGGGGAGATTTAGATTAGATCCTAGACAGAAATTCTTTGCTGTGAGGGTGGTGAGACCCTGGAAGAGGTTGCCCAGAGAAGCTGTGGCTGCCCCATCCCTGGAGGGGTTCAAGGCCAGGCTGGATGGGGCTTGGAGCAACCTGGTCTGGTGGGAGGTGTCCCTGCCCAGGGCCGGGGGATTGGGACTGGATGATCTTTAAGGTCCCTTCCAACTCTAACCATTCTATGATTCTAGTAGCTGGAGACGGTGCATAGGAGGTGATTACAACAAAGAAGTTTCTTAGTTTTCCTTGTCACTTCTATTGCCAACATAAGATCATGCTCTGTTTGAGGTCTTTTAAGAAAGATTCACCTAGGAGAAGACTCCCAAGAGATGCCAGAGAGCAGCACAGAAAGCCACACAGCACAACACTAGAGCTTTGCTCCTCCACCACCAGTACTGACCTGTAGGACAGAGGTGCTTGGCTGCATTCCTAAAAGGGCTGTTCTCATTCAGCAAAGAGAGCCCGGCAGCAACAAAGGAATTCAAGGGAAGTGAATTTGAACAGTTTGTTACAAGCTGGGTCCTTTCAGGCCTTAGTTTTCCCCTACGGGAGCAGATTCCCACACCAGTGCTGCTTTACTCATGGAAGCACTTGTGGATTTTGCAGGCACCCCTTTCCCCCATCCCAGAGGTCAAACAGCATTGTATATTTTTGCTGCACTCTCCAAGAGAAAAAAGCAAACTGGCGCTGCCCCAGAAAAGCACTCTAAGGAGTATTAAATACTTCCACAAGAGGTTACTACCCCATGCCTAGTCCAACAAGGTGCCACAAGGCAGTAGCTGATATACAAGCCAGGACTGCAGAGAACAGGTCTCACCTCCCATTTGCCAGGCAAAGCCCAAGCACAGCCTGAGGGGTGGGCTGACTTCTTGGGAGAGACAAGCTCTCATAGCACCTAGAAGGGGACAAAGAAGTGGTGTGGTGGGCTGAGGTGAAGTGGGGCCATCTCTGTCCCTCTCCTGCACACACACGGCACCCCTGTGACTTCTCCAGTGGCACCAGAGCACAGCCTGGAGAAGGCTCTGCAGGCTTCCATGCTCGGGTGGCACAGAGGGCCAGCTCAGGAGGAGCTCTCTGCTTCAGATTTGAACCCCGAGTGCCACCACCTCACAGGTTTCTGCACGCAGTTCATTTTCTGTTAAGCCACATAGCAATAATCTGCTTCCTGCAGGCATAGCTGGCACTGCATACCATGGGCTGGGCAGTTATCACACACCAGTATCTCCTTACACCCATCCCCTCTTAAATATTTCTAGATGGAAAGTTTGGTGAGGCAGGAGAACACACGGCCTCTGCTTCTCAGAAAAGGGATGAGGCTATTTGCCATGCTGCATTGTGCCATCTAGTAGTAACATGTAAAGCAAGATAAACCATAGAGTTGTCTGGGCTGGAAGAGACATTTCAGATCATCCAGTCCAACCATCAACCTAACTCTGATAAAACCCATCACTAACCCATGGCTCTAAGCACTATGGCAACCCGGCTTTTAAATCCCTCCAGGGATGGGGCCTCAACCCCTGCCCCGGGCAGCCCATTCCAAGGTTTAAGAACCCTTTCCGTGGAAAAATTGTTCCTGATCTCCAATCTGATCCTCCCCTGGTACAACTTGAGGCTGTTTCCTCTTGTCCCATCACCTGTGACTTGGGAGCAGAGACCGACCCCCCCTGGCTACACCCTCCTTTCAGGGAGTTGGAGATACTGAAAGCAGCTTGAAAACAGCCCATGAGTGTGGGGAAAAAAAAAAAAAACACCAACAAACAAAAAACTTTGCAGAGAGGAGCAGGTACTTTGAATGAAAGATTAACAATTTCCCAAAAAGCAGTAAAGTTATAAAGTGGAAAAGCTTTGACAGACATTAGAAGTGTGAACGTTATTAGTAGAAACAGGAGAAACCCACCAATCCAGACAGTTTCATACATTTGTGATAAAAGTAGCTATTTTGGTGAGATCAAAGCAAGCAGAAGCACAGGGCAGCAGACAGATGGAGATGGCTGGCCACCCACTTGTCCCCAGGGCACAGAGCTGCTCAGGAGCAGCAGCTGAGGGGTGACACCCTCACCTCAGCAGCAGGATGAGCAGCCCGGGTTTCCAGACTGGACCAATTCCTTCACCTGCTCACCTCTGAACCTGTCTAGCAAAAGTTTAGCTTTGTGAGCACACCTGAGGAGCTTAGAGCAGCTGGGCACCGGTCTGCAGGCTTTGCAGAGTGCGAAATATGCTGGTCCACGAGGCTCTTCAGCCAGGAGGCAACAAAGCTGCTTGTTCTGGCACGCTGAAGGGTAGAAGTGGCACTGGAGGAAGGACTGCAAGCAGCCTCATTGCCTTCTCTCCCCACATCATTCACCCACTCCAAGAAACTCTCCCAGCAATGCTGGAGATCTGACACTGCCTCCCCCCATACCACAGGGGAGACCTTTCCATCAGGAAACTACTTGACTGTCTAGATCCTTAGAGCTGCCTGAGACAACTGAGAAAATACCATCAGCACAACTGATACCTGATCTCCTTTTGGGATGGACAGCCTAGAGGACCTCAGAGCACATTAACTCCCTTCCCAGGGGGAGCAACCTGCCATCCTGCTGAGATGGAGTCACACCAAACCCACAGCACTGGATGCTCCCCTCCAGGACATGGGCTCAGAACAACTCCCAGCTCTCACACCAGAAACAATCCTTCAGCTCAACCACGGGGGAAGATTTCAGTTCTGAAGCCAAAAGACCTTTAGCGCTCACCCTGCTCCTCTGAACTCTGCTGTTACTAGTGCACCACAAAGAGAAGGACTCCAGCTGGCACTGGTAACATCGGAAATAGCACTTAATACCCATTACAGTCAGTCACAGGCTCTTTGAAGAGGGAGCAGATCTGTTCCAGCTATTCCAAGCAGCATTCCCAGAAAGCACTGACATTCAGTACGGGTCTGGCATTTATTTCTGAGGTCTGTGCAAAGCCCAGGCTCTGTATGAGGTCAAAACACCAGGAAAAGCCCTAGTCATCACAGAGCAAGTCTTTACTTGATTCCAGTGATCTAAAAGCCACCCCCTTCGCATAACTCTGCTCAAATAGCAGTCAAAAATGCAGCTTGCTGCTGACAGATGTTTGGAGCAGCTGCTCCTCCTACTCCCCCGGCAGCTGGTGGGTAACACGGCAGGTCTGAACAGTCTGAAACAGCTGCGCTGGCCAAGAATAAAACGTGGTGAGTGTTACCACAGGGTCACTGCATCCTCAGGCAGGGCTCCATCCACCCCTGCCTGCTGCCAAGGTGATCCTGACACCATCACCCCCTCCAGCCTCTGCCCGGGCGGAGATGTCTGCTGCACCAGGGGCTAGGATTTGGACACACCTCAAGCTTTCTCCTTTCTTGACACGTCCCCCTCTTGGCATAGCCTAACTTCTGCGTTATTAAAGCTCCCACCACCCTCCATCTCATCTTCCCAGTGGCCACAGTGGACACCCTTGGCATCAGAAGTCTTCCTCACTCAAGGTTCAAGTCTCTGTGCTCCACACCTCAGGATCCCAATTGGTCCTTTTTCTGACAAGCCACCACCTTTTTTTGGTCTAAACCCTTTCTGAGACACAGCTCTGTATCCAGTCAGTACTTTTTTTTCTTTAATTGAGCATATTTTAATCCATGCTTCATAGCATTCACAGTCCCAATAATCCCCTCCATGTTCAAACACGGACTATGCAAACAGACCCTGTCCTCCCCTCAGTCAAGAGTTCATCTGACATACATCACTTCCACCCACACACTCTCTTGTTCAAAGAGATGATCTCAGCATCAGTTAGCTCCAGCTTCCAAACTGGGAGAGCCGAGACAAGCCCCCAGTTATCACTACTTCTGCCCAGCTGTTCCCCTTCAGATTGCAATCTTGAGACAACCAGCTCAGAAGACTAACTGTTACCGATCACACCAACAGATCAACTGAATGATCAATAACCTCATTAACACACTGCTGATATCTCATGGTTATTCATATCATTTTTACACACAACTATGAAGCTACTAATCAAGTCTCATGAACCACAAGTGACTGCTGTTAAGTTACAGGTGCATCACCCTCCCCTCCCGCAGCACTTAGTACTAGATGCAAGGCTGCCCCTGCTTGCTCTCCCGTCCCACACTGAGTCCTTCCAACATAGACCTGATGGAGAGTCCAGCAAGTTGCCCAAGGAGCATCACTCCAGCATCCCAGT
Source organism: Calidris temminckii (assembly GCA_033628365.1). Lineage (NCBI taxonomy): Eukaryota > Metazoa > Chordata > Aves > Charadriiformes > Scolopacidae > Calidris > Calidris temminckii. Next base: position 2,263 of record JAHSPS010060160.1, on the reverse strand, counting down.
GGTTTGGATCCTCAGGCTTCATTACCATCCGCAGATGTCTCCTGCAGTCAGCTAAACCCACTTCCCTTCATCTCATTTCATACCTTATTCTCTCATTTCAGGATCCACTTTCCTGCCATGCTGGTGCCTCCCTCCAGCCTGTCTCCTCCCAAAGAGACAATCCACCCCTAAATACTTCTTCCCCATTGGTCTCGGTTTTGCTACATCCATAACCGAGTCTGGCATTTCCCATATCGTTACTTTGGCAATCTCTACAGCCTACACAAGTGTTAGTGATACGGAACAGGTGGCATCGCAAGGTTCTGCAAGAGTTGCTTCAGACACCCCTATAATTATCTGGTTCCTCCTGGTTCTATATTGTTTACTTCACCTACTCCAAGACAAATCATTCTACTGTAGCCTTGATCCTCCTGCCTAGCTCCAGTTCCCTACAGGCACTTTCTTATCTCGCACGCAGGCAGTTTTCATAGCAGACCAAGATGTTTTGCACACTGTTTTTGTGCTTTCATAGCATCCTGTTCTCTTGGCTGCTTGATTACAAGTTTTTGCCCTTGAAGTGTTTTTGGGAGAGTCTCCTGACACTCTGCAGAGGCCTTAGCTCTGCAGAGCTGGCTACACAGCCTGCTTCTCCAGAGGGGCTTCGTGCTCACAGTGGGTTTCCTCCAACTGTTGACACACACTGGTGTCCAACGTCACAGCAAACCATTTAAAACACAAGTAGTTAAAACATTAATACACTTGGATCTCGTTCTTGTGCATCCTGCATCAAGGTTGTATTGTTTAGAAGCAAGGAAAGCACAGCTTCTTACGCATTTGTACTCAATCTTCCCATGGGATCAACACACCAAAAGGTGGGACAGGGCAGGAAACAGATTATCCAGACCTCGGGGTTGTATTACAGATCATCCCTTCAGCATATAAAAATGCTTTATCTTACAACACACACTGTATTTCTAGCTTAAGTGCAAACATCTGAGCTAGAATTACCCATGGGAATACTGCTCTTATTGCACCCCCTAAGGCAAACAATAGATCTGCTGATCTATGACTTTGTAATGCATTTGGGGGTTTGGGTTGTGTTGTTTTTTAGTTATTTTTTTAAGGAAGAATCCAACTACCTTCTGTTATGGTCTTTAGACAATACAGAACATGCTCACAAACAACATTATTGATTCTTTTTAACAGGAATCAAAAGGCAATCTTGTGTTTCGAAGAACGCAATCATTCAGAGAAGCCCTTCTATGTCATTTTTTCCAAACTAAAGTGTTTAAAGCCTGTCATCACACAACAATAACAATTTACATCAGTATCTTTCACAAGCAGAAGACGCTTAGGAAGTTACAGGCTAGAATCAATGCCCCAATCGAGTTATGTTACTATATGTGGACTTGCATCTACTAAATAAAAGAACAGGCTTGCTGGGGTGAAAGAGCCATTGCCTCCAGAGGGATTTAAGCATTTGTGTTTTCAAAAAGCCAAGCAAACCACGGAACACCTCAGTTATACACCACTACTACAAACATTTAATCTAGCACTAGTATTGTTTTGCTGTTGTAACTAGTAAAAACATTGCAACATAAACAAGTTTTAAGTGCAGAAAGCAGAGACAGACATTTGTTAGGTGTGCATGTACTCACATACTGAAAAGAAAAAACAGCCAAGATGATGCCTTCACTTAACAGAGGAACAAGAAACAGTAGGGTACACAGCCTGATCTTAAGAAAGCAGCTCACTTTCTATAGTGTGTTTTCACTGACATACCTTAATGGCACATACAAACATAACACCTTGCAGAAGCTTTCCTGCAGTAACCAGGGATACAATACCTGCCTGAACATGCCCTTGTAGCAAAAGAAAACAACAAGAAGCTCATTCCTTCAGCAGTTATGTTACATGCTCAGACGGGGAGCTTTAAGCTTAGCTGCCTATAAGCAAGGCTACTAAAGCTAATGCAAGGTCCATGTCTTAGCTAATGAGACACCTTACCAAAAAAAACCCAACAGAACTTGAACAAAAGAACTCAGGCATAGCAAGGGTAGATAACATAAGTAAAAGAACAACTAGAGTCAGCACACAAAAAAAAAAAAAAAAAGACTTCAAAAGCACTTACCAAAATTTCAGGTTGTTCCTCAGAGCAGAAAATCACCATTAGCAATACTCAAATCACTGTAAACTTTAAAGTTACAGACTGAATAGGACAGAAAAGAGCCCACCACCGAGCACTTTAAAAATGTACCCCACTTTTAACTTGCTTTACCCCCCC
>JAHSPS010060143.1:0-26018 GCA_033628365.1 Calidris temminckii | reverse complement strand
AGAAGGAGATCAGGTTTGTCAAGCAGGACCTGCCTTTCATGAACCCATGCTCACCGGGTCTGATCACTGGGTTGTCCTTTATGTGCTGCGTGATGGCACTCAAGATGATCTGCTCCATAACCTGCCCCAGCACTGAGGTCAGACTGACAGGCCTGTAGTTCCCCGGATCCTCCTTACAGCCCTTCTTGTGGATGGATGTTACATTTGCAAACCTCCAGTCAACCGGGACCTCCCTGGTTAGCCAGGAAAGTGGCTCAGTGAGCACTTCTGCCAGCTCCTTCAGTACCTTTGGGTGGATCCTATCCAACCCCATAGACTTGTGGGTGTCTAAGTAGCATAGCAGGTCACTAACCACTTCCCCTTGGATTATGGGGGCTTAATTCTACTCCCCATCCCTGTCTTCCAGCACAGCGGGCTCGGTACCCCAAGAACAACTGGTCCTACTATTAAAGACTGAGGCAAAGAAGGCATTAAGTTCCTCAGCCTTTTCCTCAGCCTTTGTCACTATGTTTCCCACTGCATCCAATAGAGGATGGAGATTCTCCTTTGCCTTCCTTTTGTTGCTAAGGTATTTATAGAAACATATTTTTGTCTTTTACAGCGGTAGTCAGATTAAGTTCTAGTTGGCCTTTGCCCCTTCTAATTTTCTCCCTGCATAACCTCACAATATCCTTGTAGTCCTCCTGAGTGGCCTGCCCCTCCTTCCAAAGGTCATAAACTCTCCTCTTTTTCCCTCGAATTCCAGCCTAAGTTCTCTGTTCAGCCACACTGTTCTTCTTCCCTGCCAGCTTGTCTTATGGCACATGGGGACAGCCAGCTCCTGTGTCTTAAAGATTTCCTTCTTGAAGAATGTCTAGACTTCCTGAACTCCTTTGTCCTTCAGGACTGCTTCCCAAGAGACTCTGTAAACCAGCCTCTTAAACAGGCCAAAGTCTGCCTTCCAGAATTCAAAGGTAGCAGTTCTGCTAACCACCCTCCTTACTTTTCCAAGAATCAAAAACTCTATCATTTCATGGTCGCTATACCCAAGGCAGCCTCCAAATATTACATCACCCACAAGTCCTTCTCTGTTCACAAACAACATGTCCAGCGGGGCACCTTCCCTAGTTGGCTCGCTCACCAGCTGTCAGGAAGTTATCTTTGACACACTCCAGGAACCTCCTTGACTGGTTCTTCTCCACTGTATTGTATTTACAGCAGACATCTGGTAAATTGAAGTCACCCACAATAACAAGGGCTAACGATTGTGAGACTTCTCCCAGCTGCTTATAGAATATTTCATCTGCCTCTTGATCCTGGTTGGGTGGTCTGTAACAGACTCCCACCATGATATCTGCCTTCTTGGCCTTTCCCCTGATTCTTACCCATAAACACTCAACCTTCTCATCACCATCATTAAGCCCTAGACAATCAAAACAACCCCTAACATACAGGGCAATGCCTCCGCCCCTCCTTCCTTGCCTGTTCCTTCTGAACAGCCTGTAACCACACTCCAGTCAAGGGATTCGTCCCACCAAGTTTCAGTAACTGCCACTAGGTCATAGCTTTCTAGCAGCACGGTGGCTTCCAACTCCTCCTGTTTGTTGCCCATGCTGTATGCATTGGTGTAGAGGCACTTCAGCTGGGCTGTCGGCTGTGTTACATTCTTAGAGGAACACCCCTTAATTACTTTGAGGTATTTCATATTTACTGCCACAGACTTGGTGGACAAGGGCAGAGCAACAGGTGTCATCTACCTGGACTTATGCAAAGTGTTTAACACTGTCCCACATGACATCCTGGTCTCAAAATTGGAAAGTCATGGATTCGATGGATGGACCACTTGGTGGATAAGGAACTGGCTGGATGGCCACACTCAAAGGGTTATGGTCAACAGCTTGATGTCCAAGTGGGGACTGGTGACAAGTGGCATTCCTCAGGGGTCTGTACTGGGACCAGTGCTGTTTGAAATCTTTGTTGGAGACTTGGACAGTGGGATTGAGTGCACCCTCAGCAAGTTTGCTAATGACACCAAGCTGTGTGGCACGGTCGACAGACTGGAGGGAAGGGATGCCATCCAGAGGGACCTGGACAGGCTTGAGAGGTGGGCTCATGCAAATCGCATGAAGTTTGACCAGGCCAAGTGCAAGGTCCTGCACCTGGGACATGGCAATCCCAAGCACAAATACAGGCTGGACGGAGAATGGCTGGAGAGCAGCCCTGAGGAGAAGGACTTAGGAGTGCTCGTGGATGAGAAGCTCAACATGAGCCAGCAGTGCGCGCTGGCAGCCCAGAAAGCCAACCTCATCCTGGGCTGCATCAAAAGAAGCGTGGCCAGCAGGTCCAGGGAAGTGATTTTGCCCCCTACTCTGCTCTGGTGAGACCCCACCTGGAGTACTGCGTCCAGCTTTGGAGTCCTCAGCACAGGAAGGACATGGACCTGTAGGAACGGGTCCAGAGGAGGGCCATGAAGATGAATCAGAGGGATGGAGCACTTCTCCTATGAAGACAGACTGAGAGAGCTGGGGCTGTTCAGCCTGGAGAAGAGAAGGTTCCAGGGACGCCTTATAGCAGCTTTCCAGTAGCTGAAGGGAGCCTACAGGAGAGCTGTAGAGGGACTCAGGGAGTGTAGTTATAGGATGAGGGTTAATGGTTTTAAATTGAAAGAGGGGAGATTTAGATTACATATCAGGAAGAAATTCTTTACAGTGAGGGTGGTGAGGCACTGGAACAGGTTGCCCAGGGAAGTTGTGGAGGCCCCATCCCTGGAAGTGTTTAAGGCCAAGCTGGATGGGGCTTTGAGCAACCTGCTCTAGTGGGAGGTGTCCCTGTCCATGGCAGGGGTTTGGAACTCGTTGATCTTTAAGGTCCCTCCCAACTCTAACCATTTTATGATTCTAAGAGATGGCTGAACAGCTGCTTGCCAATGAGAAGCAGTGAATTAATTTCTTGGTTTGCTTTGCTTGCATGTGCGTCTTTTGCTCTACCTATTAAAATGTCTCAGCCTATGAGTTTTTCTCGCTTTTACTCTTTTGATTCTCTCCCCCATCCAAACTGGGGGGAGTGAGTGAGCGGCTGTGTGGTTCTAGCTGTGGGCTGGGGTGAAACCACGGCAATTGTTTATCCCTAAAGCTGTTGGTCTGGTGTCTGTTACTGATGCTGAACCTATAACTTGGCAGGTCTGCCTTAAGCCCTTACACTTATGTCAGTGGTGGGATGCAGTACACAAAGTCATGATCAGCCCTGTAGTATTAGTATTAGTATTAGTAGTGGTGGTGGTGGTGTAGTGGGTGCCTTAGTTGATTGTTTTGGTGGATTGGTTCCCTTTGATCAAGGCAACTGCCTGTTCCAGTTCTGTTTAATATCTTTATTGATTGTTTGGACAAGGAGATCGAGTGCACCCTCAGTAAGTTTGCAGACAACACCAAGTCTGGCAGGAGTGTTGATCTGCTTAAGGGAAGGAAAGCTCTACAGAGGGATCTGAACAGGCTGGATTGATGGGCCAAAGCCAATTGTATGAGACTGTGGTTTAACCCCAGCTAGCAGCTAAGCACCACACAGCCACTCACTCACTCTCCCCCTCCCTGGTGGCATGGTGCAGAGAATCGGAAGAGTAAAATCGAGAAAACTTGTGGGTTGAGATAAGAAGAGCTTAATAATTAAAATAAAATAAAATAACAATAATAACAATAATGATAAAAACAACAATAATAATAATAAATTGTAATGAAAAGGAAAATAACAAAACAAAAAGACAAATAAAACCCAAGAAAAGTGATGCAAATGAAAAACAATTGCTCACCACCAACCGACTGATGCCCAGCCTGTTCCTGACCAATGGCCCCCCAGTTAATATACTGAGCATGACATCATATGGTATGGAATATCTCTTTGGCCAGTTTGGGTCAGCTGATCCTGGCTGTGCTCCCTCCCAGCTTCCTGTGCACATCCAGCCTTCTCGCTGGCAGGGCATGAGAAGCTGAAAAGTCCTTGACTTAGTGTAAGCACTACTTCTCAATAAACTAAAACATCAGTGTGTTTTCAGCAATATTCTCATACTAAATCCAAAACACAGCACTATACCAGCTACTAGGAAGAAAATTAACTCTATCCCAGATGAAACCAGGACGTAGATTCAACAAGGCCAAGTGCTGGGTCCTGCACTTGGATAACAACAACTCCATGCAGCGCTACAGGCTTGGGGAAGAGTGGCTGGAGAACTGCCCAGCAGAAAGGGACATGGGAGTGTTGACTGACTGCCGGCTGAATACGAGCCAGCAGTGTGCCCAGGTGGCCAAGAAGGCCAACAGCATCCTGGCCTATATCAGAAATAATGTGGTGAGCAGGACTAGGGAAGTGATCATCCTCCTGAACTCAGCACTCATGAGGCTGCATCTCGAATACTGTGCTCAGTTTTGGGACCTTCACTACAATACTTCACTGAGGTACTGGAGTATGTCCAAAGAACAGCAACGAAGCTGGTGAAGGGTCTGTAGAACAAGTCTTATGAAGAGCAGCTGAGGGAACTGGCATTTAGTCAGGAGAAAAGGAGTCTCAGGGGAGACCTTATTGCTCTCTACAACTACCTGAAAGGCAGTTGTAGTGAGGTGATGTCAGTCTCTTCTTCCAAGTAAGAAGTGATAAGACAAGAGGAAATGGGCTCAGGTTGTGCCAGGGGAGGTTTAGATTGGATATTAGGAAAAATTTCTTCACAGAAAGGGTTATCAAGCATTTAACAGGCTTCCCAGAGAAGTGGTTGAGTCACCATGCCTGGAGGTATTTAAAAGATGCGGTGCTTAGGAACATGGTTTAGCTGCGTATTTGGTAGAGCTAGGTTAATGGTTGGACTTGATGTTCTTAAAGGTCTTTTCCGATCAAAACAATTCTATGATTCTATGAAAGGCTGAGAGAGTTGGAGTTGTTTAGCCTGGAGAAGAGAAGGCTCTGGGGGGACCTTAATGCAGCCTTTCAATACTTGAAGGGGACTTATGAGAAAGCTGGAGAGAGACTTTTTAGTAGAGCCTGTTGCAATAGGACAAGGGGTAATGGGTTTAAACTAAAAGAGGGTAGATACAGATGTGATATAAGGAAGAAATTTTTTATGATGAGGGTGGTGAAACACTGGAACAGGTTGCCCAGAGAGATGGTAGATGCCCCGTCCCTGGAAACATTCAAGGTCAGGATGGATGGGGCTCTGACCAACATGATCTAGTTGAAGACATCCCTGCTCATTGCAGAAGAGGTTGGACTAGATGATCTTTAAAGGTGTCTTCTAACCCAAACCATTCTATGATTCAGCAAATAATTAAAACATCCAAATGTTACCAACACTTCTTAATCACAAATCCAAAACATAGCCCCATACAAGCTACTATGAAGAAATGTAACTCTATCCCATCCAAAATCAGTACAGTGACCTTTTCTAGTGTTCTCAGGTTGTGACTCCCATCACTGTCTCCACTCCTGGATACCCAGAAATACAGAAATTTATATTGCTATTCACTGTAGGGAGAGACTTGAGGAATATTTATATGTACTTCCTCCTCGCATCTCACCTAAAGTACAATTTGAAAACTTTGTGTATTCAGTCACAGTCCTTGAAGTGAGAATGTCAGTCTCATCATCTGTGCAACAAATGCCAGCCATACTACTGTTTTCTTGTAATCCGGATGCTTATTGTAAAGCAAAAGCTGGGTCACTGCTGACTAGGACTGAACTGGAAGTAGCAGCTGATAGGAAAAATGCTGTGAATCCATTGTCAGTGCTGGGAACAGGCTCACAAAAAAATCCTTTTTATTATAAGAATTTAATGTTAAATTCTAAATATTCATTTTCAGGTGCATTTTAGGCTGCTCAAAAATGCTTGCACGCAATAACTTCAAGTTCTTTACCCATTAAGCATTAGAGACATGAGATGGAGTAATTTTTATAATGTATACAATACTGGAACTTCAAAAGGAAAAGAGTTGATTTTTGGGACAAGCACAGAGTTAAATATGTTACCCTCTGTTTGAACTTAATCTATCAAAATATGTCAAAAGACAAGTTCATATGTGTGTTGGTGGCAAGCCTCGCTTTGCAGGCCCTGTTTGTGCAGCTGCAGGAACACAGTAGTCTATGATGAATACCACCGTGCTGATTTCAATGTTGTCTCCAAGCAGATGTTTTGGAAAGCACCCTGGCTCCCTACCTGCTTGTGCAAGCAAGTTTGCTCCCTTTGAGTGTAGCATATACTGAGCAAATGTTGGGAGATGCCCACAAATGCATGGGCCCTCATGAGATGCACCCGCAAATGCTGAGGGAGCTGACAGATGTTATTGCAAAGCCGCTCTCCATCATCTTTGAAAGGTCATGAAGAACAGGAGAGGTGCCTGAGGACTGGAGGAAAGCTAATGTCACGCCACTCTTCAAAAAGGACAAGGAGGACCCCGGAAACCACAGGTCAGTTAGCTTCACCTCCACCCCTGGAAAGGCGATGGAACAGCTCATCCTGGATGTCATCTCAAAGCATTTGGAGGAAAAGAAGGTCATCAGGAGTAGTCAGCATGGATCCACCAAGGGGTAATCATGCTTGACCAATCTGATAGCCTTCTACGATGGAATCACTGGCTGGGTGGATGAGGGGAGAGCAGTGGACGTTTGTCTACCTTGACTTCAGCAAGGCTTTCAACATTGTCCACTATCTCCCATAACATCCTCATAGATAAGCTTAGGAAGTGTGGGTTAGATGAGTGGACAGTGACGTGGACTGAGAACTGTCTGAATGGCCAAGCCCAGAGTGTTGTGATCAGTGGTGCAGAGTCCAGTTGGAGGCCTGTAACTAGCGGTGTTCCCCAGGGGTCAGTACTGGGTCCAGTCTTGTTCAATATATTCATCAATGATCTGGATGAGGGGACAGAGTGTACCCTTAGCAAGTTTATTTATGACACAAAACTGGGAGGGGTGGCTGACACACTAGAAGGCTCTGCTGCCACACAGCGAGACCTAGACAGGCTAGAGAGTTGGGCGGAGAGGAATCTGATGATATTCAACAAGGGAGGGTGTAGGCTCCTGCATCTAGGGAGGAATAATCCCATGCACCAGTACAGGTTAGGGGCTGACCTGCTGGAAAACAGCTCTGCAGAGAGTGACCTGGGAGTCCTGGTGGGCAAGTTGACCATGAGGCGGCAAAGTGCCCTCGTGGCCAAGAATATCACTGGTCTCCTGGGGTGCGTTAAAGAGAGTGTGGCCAGCAGATCGAGGGAGGTCATCCTCTCCCTCTACTCTGCCCTGGTGAGGCCACATCTGGAGTACTGTGTCCAGTTCAAGAAGGACAAGAAACTACTGGGGAGAGTCCAGTGGAGGGCTATGAAGCTGACCAAGGGAATGGAGCACCTCTCTGATGAGGAAAGGCTGAGGGACTTGGGTCTTTTTAGTCTGGAGAAGAGAAGACTGAGGGGGGAATCTCATCAGTGCTTATAAATACTTAAAGGATGGGTGTCAAGAGGATGGTGCCAGACTCTCTTCAGTGGTGCCCAACGACAGGACAAGAGGCAACGGGTACAAGCTAGAACACAGGAAATTCCATCTTAACACGCGGAAAAACTTCTTTACTTTGAGGGTGAGAGAGCACTAGAACAGGCTGCCCAAAAAGGTTGTGGAGTCTTCTTCTCTGGAGATATTCAAAACCCACCTGGATGCATTCCTGTCCAAGGTACGTACTCTAGGTGAACCTGCTTTGGTAGGGGGGGTGGACTAGATGATATCTGAAGGCACCTTCCAACCCCTACCATTCTGTGATTCTGTGATTCTGTAACTTTTGTAACCCATAAGACTACATACAGAAGCCCAATTTCAAAATCCATATGCAGATTCCCATGGGAGTAAACATTGAAAAGATAGGAAATACGGTGAATTTGTAGTTGATTAGAAAGAAAATCCACTGTGGCAATGCTATACAAGATAACCAGTGAACATTTTTTAATTCAATTTAATTCTGGGTAACTCAGGGAGACATTCACACGCTTTTAATGAACTCAGGGAGAAACATTTACACCACCAGTTGATCCACTCTGGATAAATGTTTATCTAAAACAAAGGTCACATTCCCATCCCCTTTGTGTTGAGATAAAGTCAGCTTTCATTGCAACAGCTGTGGTCAGTCATAACTTGCATTCCCTGAGCTTCATGGGTACATTGCTCTTGCCCATCTCCTCTAAGCCTTCTTATGTTTTGGGGGTTTATTGGTCAGTCACAACAGTCAAGCTTCAGTGAACATCCAGTGCTTTTACCAAGTTTTCATGATGGACCTATTAATTCTCCTTTGGTAAATAGATAGTGACACTCTTACAACGTTCTAGCTTTTCCGCCCTAGGCTGATTAGGAAAATGGGGACTTAATCATCTCATTTTGTAAAACCATAACACAAAGATGTCTACTGTGTTTTGTGCCAGGACGGTATTTTTTGCTTTGAAAAGTGATATTGTTTTTCCAGAAGACCTTCAACAAATTCATCCTCCAAACATTCATAAATAAATGATTGCACATGTAGCATTCTTCTAAGACTTGTCTTACCCATCTTTTGCAGCAAATGCATGACCTGCTCGGAAAAAAGATGTAACAAAAAACCCCAGCCTTTGGAGCGGCACAGAGATGCTGCATTTGTTACTTAATGGAAATGCTTTATTTTAAATGCTTGGAGCAAACTTGTCATAATATGTTTTCCTTTGACTACATTACCTGTAAAAGAAGTCAAAATCTGTTACATTATATTGCAATAAATATTGCTTTCTAATCCAGAGATAAAGTCCTTCCAGGATTGTTGTAATCACAGTGTGACTATTAAAATAAAATTCTGAGAGGTTGTCTACTACCCTTGCACAGCAAATGATTCGGTGGTCTTCTATGATGGGGTTACAGCGTTGGTAGATAAGAGGAGAGCAAGAGATGTCATTTACCTGGACTTATGCAAAGCGTTTAACACTGTCCCACATGACATCCTGGTCTCAAAATTGGAAAGTCATGGATTCAATGGATGGACCACTTGGTGGATAAGGAACTGGTTGGATGGCTGCACTCAAAGCGTTGTTGTAAAAAGCTCAATGTCCAAGCGGAAAGTGGCATTCCTAAGGGGTCAGTACTGGAAGCAGTGATGTTCAACAACTTTGATCTTTGTCGGAGACATGGACAGTGGGATTGAGTGCACCCTCAGCAAGTTTGCCAATGACACCAAGCTGTGTGGCACAGTCGACAGACTGGAGGGAAGGGATGCCATCCAGAGGGACCTGGACAGGCTTGAGAGGTGGGCTCATGCAAATCGCATGAAGTTTGACCAGGCCAAGTGCAAGGTCCTGCACCTGGGACATGGCAATCCCAAGCACAAATACAGGCTGGACGGAGAATGGCTGGAGAGCAGCCCTGAGGAGAAGGACTTGGGAGTGCTTGTGGATGAGAAGCTCGACCGCATCCTGGGCTGCATCAACAGCAGCATGGCCAGCAGGTCGAGGGAGGTAATTCTGGCCCTTTATTCTGATTTCATGAGATCCCACCTGGAGTACTGTATCCAGCTTTGGAGTCCTCAGCACAGAAAGGACATGGACCTGTTGGAGCAGGTCCAGAAGAGAGCCACAAAAATGATCAGAGGGCTGGAGCAACTATGCTATGGAGACAGGCTGAGAGAGTCAGGGTTGTTAAGCCTGGAGAAGAGAAAGTTCCGGGGAGACCTTATAATGGCCTTCCAGTACCTGAAGGGGGCCTACAGGAGAGATGGGGAAGGTTTCTTTATGAGGGAGTGCAGCAATAGCAGTAATTTTACTTTTCAGTTAAGCCTCCTCTAACTCTCTGAAATTAACGTCATATTATTCAGTGTCTGCTTCCAGAGTGATAATGTCTCATGTTTATAGGTAAGACCAAGGAATGGTATGCAGAGAGGCTCTTGCTTATACTTATTGCTATAACAACCAAGGTCAGCTAACTGTTAATTTACCCCGTTGGAGGGTCAGAAGCGGAAAAGCGTCGAGACGTCCCACCTGCAAGGAGGAGCAGACAGGACAGGTGACCCCAAACTGACCAACAGGGTATTCCATCCCATAGAATCATAGAATTGTCTAGGTTGGAAGGGACCTTTAAGATCATCTAGTCCAACCATCAACCTAACTCTGATAAAAAAAAAACATCACTAAACTATGTCACTAAGCACTATGTCAACCCGTCTTATGAATACCTCCAGGGATGATGCCTCAACCACTTCCCTGGACAGCCCATTCCAATGCTTAATAACCCTTTCAGTGTAAAAATTTTTCCTAATATCCAGTCTCAACCTCCCCTGGCACAACTTGAGGCCATTTCCTCTTGTCCTATCGCCTGTGACTTGAGAGAAGAGACCGACCTCCACCTCTCTACAACCTCATTTCAGGTAGTTGTAGAGAGCAATAAGGTCTCCCCTCAGCCTCCTTTTCTCTAGGCTGAATAACCCCAGCTCCCTCAGCCTCTCCTCATAAGACTTGTGCTCCAGACCCCTCACCAGCTTCGTTGCCCTTCTCTGGACCCGCTCCAGCACCTCAATGTCTTTTTTGTGGTAAGGGGCCCAAAACTGGACACAGTACTCGAGGTGGGGCCTCACCAGTGCCGAGTACAGGAGGACAATCACCTCCCAAGTCCTACTCACTATGCGGGTCCTGATAGAGGCCAAGATGCTGTTGGCCTTCTTGGCCACCTGGGCACACTGCTGGCTCATGTTCAGCCGACAGTCGACCAGCACCCCCAGGTCCTTTTCTGTCGGGCAGCTCTCCAGCTACTCTTCCCTAAGCCTGTAGCACATGGGGTTGTTGTGACCCAAGTGCAGGATCCGGCACTTGGCCTTATTGAACCTCATCGCATTGGCCTCGACCCATCGATCCAGCCTGTCCAGATCCCTCTGCAAAGCCTTCCAACCCTCAAGCAGATCAACACTCCCACCTAGTTTAGTGTCAGCTGCAAACTTACTGAGGGTGCACTCGATCCCCTCATCCAGATCATTGATAAAGATGTTAAAGAGAACCGGCCCCAATACCGAGCCCTGGGGAACATCACTTATAACTGGCCGCCATCTGGATTTAACTCCATTCACCACCACTCTCTGGGCCCTGCACTCCAGCCAGTTTTTAACCCAGGGGAGAGTACTCCCATCCAAGCCACGGGCAGCCAGTTTCTCCAGGAGGATACTGTAGGACACTGTATCAAAGGCCTTACTAAAGTCCAAGTAAACAACATCCACAACCTTTCCCTTCATCCAGCAAGCGAGTCACTTTGTCATAGAAGGAGATCAGGTTTTTCAAGCTGGACCTGTCCCTCATGAACCCATGCTGGCTGGGCCTGATCACCTGGGTGTTCTTCATGCGCTGCATAGTGGCACTCAGGATAACCTGTTCTATCACCTTCCCAGGCACCCAGGTCAAACTGACAGGCCTGTAGTTCCCCGGATCATCCTGCTGGCCCTTCTTGTGGATGGGCATCACATTTGCTGTGACATTGCTGGATTTGCAGCTGGGACCTCCCCAGATTGCCAGGACTGCTGGTAATTGATGGAAAGTGGCTCAGTGAGCACTTCCACCAGCTCCCTCAGTACCCTCAGGTGAATCCCATCTGGGCCCATAGACTTGTTTATATCCAGGTGCTGGAGCAGGTCCCTCACCACCTCCCTTTGGATTATGGGGGTTTCATTCTGCTCCCTGCCCCTATCTGGTAGCTCAAGGGTCTGGGTACTCAGGGAACAACCTACTCTACTACTAAAGATGGAGGCAAAGAAGGCATGAAGTACCTCAGCCTTCTCCTCATCCTTTGTCACTATGTTACCTCCCGCATCCAATAGAGGATGGAGATTCTCCCGAGTCCTCCTCTTGTTACTAATATATTTATAGAAATTATTTTTATTGTTTTTAACATCCAAGGCCAGATTAAGTTCTAGTTGGGCTTTGGCCTTTCTAATCTTTTCCCTACATAGCCTTACAACACCTTTGTAATCTTCCTGAGTGGCCTGCCCCTTTTTCCAAAGACCATAAACTCTCCTTTTTTCCCTGAGCTGTGACCATACCTCTGTGTTGAGCCAGGCCGGTCTTTTCCCCCGATGGCTCGCTTTACTCCGCAGAGGGACGGCCTGCTCCTGCGCTTTTAAGACTTCCTCCTTGAAAAACGTCCAGCCTTCCTGGACTCCTTGGCCCTTCAGGACTGCCTCCCAAGGGACTCTGTCAAGCAGACTCTTGAAAAGACCAAAGTCCATCCTCTGGAAGTCCATGATGGCAGTCCTGCTGGCTCCCCTCATTGCTTCCCTGAGAACTGAGAACTCTATCATTTCATGGTCACTGTGCCCAAAATGACCTCCAACCATCACGTCCCCCACAAGTCCTTCTCTATTCACAAACAGCAGATCTAGCAGTGCTCCCTCCCTAGTCGGCTACCTCACCAGCTGTGTCAGGAAGTTATCCCCAACACACTCCAGGAACCTCCCAGACTGTTCCCTCTCAGCTGTATTGTGTGCCCAGCTGTTATCTGGTAGTTTAAAGTCTGCCAGGACAAGGGCAAGTGATCTTGAGACCTCTCCCAGCTGCTTATAGAATATTTCATCTATCTCTACACCCTGGTTGGGCGGTCTATAACAGACTTGCTGGCCGTTGATTCTTACCCATAGGCACTCATCCCTACTATTACCCTCAATTAGCTCTTGACATGTGTAACCCTCCCTAATGTACAGGGCCACCCCTCCTCCTCTCCTTCCTTGCCTGTCCCTTCTGAAGAGTTTGTAGCCATCCATTGCAGCACTCCAGTCATGCAACCACCATAACAGCAACCACCACCACCACCACCACCTACTCCTTCAACCCAGTCCTGCTTCTTTCTTCCAACCATTCTTTAGTCACACTTTTTTTATTAAATAGATGCATTACTCTAGCATTTTGGAAGTAATCAACAAAGATATTAAATGGATTGTGTATCCGTGCAAGGGATGAGCCTGCTGCCCAGTCCTCTCATCACCCTTTGTGCTGCATCGTATTTTGTATATTAATTGGGGTTTTTTTGTGTAAAAATCTAACAAATTGTGATTCTGTTACTACCCTGAACTCAATGCAAGCCAATAATAAATGATTCCAAAGGGTCTGTAGTATTTGTTTAAGGAAAAGCAAAACAGAAAAAAAATGTCCCTTCCTTGTACAGGACAACCTTGTTCATTACTTATCCACCTTTTACACCGAATCAGATGGGATATTCTGGACACTGGCATGATATTACATTTGTGTAATGTTTGTCCTGTGCAGCTGAATAGATGAAATGATCCTTATGAATAGCAGTTAACTTACAGTTAAAAATCCAAGTTTGACTTTTTTGGTTTATTATTGATAGATACAGCTTCTCTGCTAGATCTGTAAATTCCACATTCCTGTGCATATCTATAAATAAATAAAGTAAATAAATACCCTTTTCCTTCATTTGCTTAGTGTGCAATATATTTTTCCTATTTTTTTGTCAGCAGTTTTATGTTCTCATAACCATTATTTATCTTTTTGTAAATAATAATAACTAATATGCTGCCAAACATTAGAGACATATATTAGCCATTGAAGAACTGATCATACCTTTGGCAGGTTTTGTACCTACTTTCACTAGGCTGATAACTACTACTACAGGATGTAACCGGTTCTTTTAGAGAGATTCCAATGTACAAATGAGAGCTCACATGTAAACAAAAATGTTAACTCAGCTTTATTGTGAAGCCTTGGTAAGCAATTCCCAAAATGTCCCAAAAGTTACTTAGGAGAGTTTTACCAACAAACAGCAGTTACTTAGGAGACTCTTACCAACCCAAAGATAGTAGCAGCACCACTGAGCAGCAGGATGGCGAGAAGCCACATTGGTATGGTGGCGGGGGGAGGTAGGCACAGTGCCTTCAGGGTGCCCCCTGTAACTTCAAAGTGCACTCATGTATCTCTCTCCCTCCGCCCAAGACAGCCCCCTCATATCCTGCACTGGAGAGAGTGGGAAAGTACCAGCTAGGGTTGCTGCACACGTGGCCAGCGCACTCAGCGAGCCTCATCAAACTCATGCTCTGGCTTGGCTAACAGCAGCTGCCTGATACGCAACCATATTGTTGCACCTTCTTCTTGTTTCCCTTCTTTGAAGGTCAGGTTCTCATGGTTAAGCACATAGTTTTGCAACAACAGTACTGAGTTCCCTTGTTTTTCTCGGCGCATATACAGAACTTAGTTTAACTAGTAAGTTTCCATCTTGTCTCACTCGGACCATCTTCTATTATCCCTGACACAGGACTGTACACATCTTCCATCTTCCATAAAATAACCCTGTGCGCAGTTTATACAAGCATCTACTCCAGCACCTTAAGCCAGAGAGAAAATACACTGCATTACTGGCTAGTTCCTAACAGACACCATCTCTAACTGTAACAAAACATTATCATTTTAGAGGCTATGTTCTACTTACCTTACTTCCTTTCTGTCACTACGTATTGCAAACAGTAATATCAAGCAATAAAGATACATGGTTGAAATAAATTACATGATTTCAGAATAAACTACATGATTTCAGAATAAACTACATAATTTCAGAATATTTTTTTTCTGAAAGAATAGTATATTGGTAGTTCTAAAGCTGTCACAAAATCTATCAATCATTCATTTTTTCCAGAAAGAAAACGAAGGGCATGATTGGAAATTAGTAAAATAAAGGGCCTTGTGATTATTAGTGAATCTTGCTAAAGTAGTTAATAATTTGCTTATCTGTTGTAAGCTGTTGTGTGACTGTCAACATTCTTAAGTTATTGCATGACTGTTAGACAATGGGGTAACTAGTCTCGCTTATCATAAGAAGAACTAGAAAACAAGATAGAGGGAGCTCAGACAACAAGACTGGAGGAAATCATCTTGAAGCAAGGCCAGCTACCAAGTCAGCAAGAAAAGGGAGCAAAACAACCCAAGTTCATCTAGGGGACAACTGATGAAGAGGAAGATACAACCACCAGATGAAGTAAACGACCACCAGAGTGACTGTGGTTCTTGAAAACGGTCAATAAATGGCAGCAAGACTGTGGAAAAATCAGCTCCTGAATATGTAAATAGTTCTAAGAAAGGCGGACTTATGTTAGTCACGTTGCAGAAAAACTATGATTATGCAATACTTTTGTAAATATAAGCCTGTTGAAATCGTGGCTGAGCGGGAGCACCTTGAGGAAAAGTCCCGGTGCAGCCCCAGCGCTGCAATAAAGAATACCGCTTGATAGTCACATTGGCTATTGAGTCCAGTTTCTTTGTTTCATTAGTATGAGATCCATTAAAAGCAAAGAAATGAGTCTATGAGAACTTTCAACTAGAAAATGTAGATTTTCATATTAGCTGAAAGTCTGTCATACTTAAAATATGTTGAAGAACTACCGAGAGAATAAAGATTTTACATTACAAGACTTTGTATAGTAAAATAAAATCAGAGGTAAAAATATAGAGGAAATAAAAAAGCGCAAATAAATATCAGGGAGGTACCTGCACACATCACACAGGAATGGTGACACGGTTCACATTCCCTACCATCGTGATATTTTCCTTCTTCAAAGTGAACAGCACATTTGGTATCATGCAAACTATGGTAAAAAGGAAAAAAGCACAGGGCTTGAGCTCTGACCAGATAACAGCAAGAGAAAACAAGAAGCCCATTCACAAATCAGTAGTGTTCTCTTAATAAACGAGCAATTCAAATATTAGGGTTCACCAGCTTCTTTCATTGGTCATATTTTATAAATTTAGAAATGATCATCACTTCAAGTGGGAATGAAATGCAGTTTTGCCTATGGTGAAATACAACAGCTGTTACAACGTCATAGTAAATACTACCAAGTAGAGGACAGAAAAAAATAAACAATGCCAAAGAATACTGAAAAATCAGGCATGGAAAACACAATTGACCATGAAGAATTCAGCACAGGGGCAGCACCACTGCATAAAAAAAAATGCTAAAAGACTTGTTAACAAGATCTCATGATTGCTTCTCCTGAAAGACGAACAGTGTCTCCTGATACTATGCTATAGCACAGGTGAAGATTAGATTCACAATTAAGGTAATCACCTCTATCCTCAATAGCAGTTTTCTTTCAAATCTCTTAACTGAATACCAGTTCTGCACAGGTTGCGAGATTTGTCAAGATTACAGCTAGAGGAATTCTGCCTGCAGGCACTTCTGATTTATAGTACAAAATAGTAACAGAGAAAAGGATCACATAGAGTCACATTTCCATGTTTCTAAGTAGCTTCCATGTTATAAGTTGCCTAGAGCATGGGGGCTCTAGGCTAGCTCTTGTCTGACATGTTTGCCATCTTCTGTAGAATCTCAGCTTTCATCCAATTTAGCCATATCTCTAAAAATGTTTCAATGTTGAAACATTGATAGAATACTTGTATTCTGAAAGAACCCCTACAGATACAGAATACTGATTTAATATTTTCAGTGGCATAAAGCCAGCATACAGTCCTTTATGAATTTTATAAGATTTTTGACCTTTACTGCTTGGAACAAAAGATAATTCATTCATAAAGGAGCTTGAAATGTGTACTGTTTCTTTGTGGACTTTATCTCTCAGTTTCAGGAATTAAATCCCCCTACCAAGAAACAACATCCACTGCTGTTTAATATGTATGCACATTATATCGTAATAAAATTGAGCCTAAGATACTTGAGATAAATGAATGATTAGGTGCATGAAGACATACAATAAAGACAATAAAATAGTTTCTAACTATCACAGGAATGAATCAGAAGGATTAATACAGTTCACCAGCTCTACTTCTAAAATAATCCTCAACTGCCACACTATAAGTCAAAAAAGGGAAGAAGTCAGCTTTCAATATGACTGTGGTTTCTATTTTACTTGAAATGAAAGAACTTCTAAAAATCCATTTTTATCAATAATGGCACAAGAAAGTACTATATTAAAATCTAAACAGGAATGGAACACATGAAATGAGGACCACTCAAGGTTAAATAGCTATATAACTGTTATATATCCATAGACTTGTAAGCCTCTTCAGGTATTTGTGTTTAGTTACATCCATTGTTTCCTTACCTTAAGCCATTCTGTGCAGCTTTGGAATTCAACACATATCTTAAAGTTTTCACTGCATTTTCGGCAAACAATCTTATCTATAAAGAAAAAAGAAAACAACCCGGAAAACCCTGGTCAGTTATATTTCATAAAATTATATGGGTAAATTATTACCTGACATTGCTTTCTAGCTTGACATCAGGAATAGAAGCAGAAAGCTACACTAAAATAGCTATATTCTGCTATCATTAGCTTTTTCCATCAAGCATCAAATGGTTTAAACTATTTCCAAACATTTGAAGTAATAGTTGTACCCTTACAAAAAAATCATCCTTTGAGATAGATAAAAAACCTTCATAATTGTATTTAATGTAGATTAACTATTTATAATATGAAATTAAATAGTCTTTCCATATGGCAGCAATATACAGTGATGAATGAAAATGTTTTAGTGACCCTCCTGCAATTTACCTCTTAGGCCTTCCATACAAGCAACCTGTCCTATCTTACCTGATTTGGTGTTCAAGGACGCACCTGCACAAACTGCTCTGATCTTAACAAAATGAAGACATAAATTACTTAAGTGTCACAGGCAGAATGATTAACTTCACTCGTAAGAGAGAAGTAGTGAAATATTTATTAAGGGGAAACAGTGATCCCCTTTATTAAGGGGAAACAGTGATTTCACAAAATCAGTCATTAATGTGATAAAACCAGTAGTAAATGCAATAGTGTTTTACAAGGTTGAATGTCAAGGTACACTCTATTATTTACTGCATAGAGGACAGGGTCAGACAAGCTGTCAGGGAGACCCTCCCGTTGAGTCACGAGGTTCAGAAAGGACCCCCTTGCTTTCTAAACTCCTTCTCAGAGAGGAGTCTAGGTGCGGCTGGATTCAATCCTAGTCCCAGACTTGGTCAACGGTTTATGTCTAAAGGATCATATATGCACAATCAATCCTTTACATTACTGAGCTAAGATTTCAAAGTTTAGCATGCTATTAGTCACTTACTTATGAATTACCATTGCAGGCAAAACAGACTCAACTTGAGGAAAAGTGTGCCCAGGTGGTCAGCAGTGTGCCCAGGTGGCCAAGAAAGCCAACAGCATCCTGGCCTGTATCAGGAACAGCGTGGCGAGTAGGGCCCAAGAGGTGATTGTCCCCCTGTACTGGGCACTGGTGAGGCCCCACCTCGAGTACTGTGTCCAGTTTTGGGCCCTCTACCATAAAAAAGACATAGAGGTGCTGGAGCGGGTCCAGAGAAGGGCAACAAAGCTGGTGAGGGGTCTGGAGCACAAGTCTTATGAGGAGAGGCAGAGGGAGCTGGGGTTATTCAGCCTGGAGAAGAGGAGGCTCTGGGGAGACCTTATTGCTCTCTACAACTACCTGAAAGGAGGCTGTAGAGAGGTGGGGGTCGGTCTCTTCTCTCAAGTCACAGGCGACAGGACGAGAGGAAATGGCCTCAAGTTACGCCAGGGGAGGTTCAGGCTGGATATTAGGAAAAAATTTTTCACCGAAAGGGTTATCAGACACTGGAATGGGCTGCCCAGGGAGGTGGTTGAGGCACCATCCCTGGAGGTGTTCAAAAGACGGGTTGATGTAGTGCTGGGAGGTATGGTTTAGTGATGGTGATGCTTTTTGTTTGTTGTGCGGGTGTCTATTTTTGTCAAAGTTAGGTTGACGGTTGGACAAGATGATCTTTAAGGTCCCTTCCAACCTAGAAGATTCTGTGATTCTGTGAAAACTAACTTAATTTATTGCTAATTAGAAATTAATTACTAATTCAGATAGTGGGAATCCAAAAGGCAAACATTAAAATAACATCTTTCCTCCCCCTTTTCCTAGGCTCAACTTCACTCCTGACTCCTCTACTCCCCCGAGCAGCAGGGGGCTTGGAGTGGTGGTGGTGTGGTGGTTATGGTCTCTGTGGTATAGCAGTCTCTCTGATGTTCCATCTTTCCCACACTTTTATTTTGCTCTAGTGTGGGTTCTCCACAGGCTGCAATCCAGTCAGGAAAATCTGCTTTGGTGCCACAGCTGGCAGTTCCTTCAGGAATATCCATCTGCTCCATCATCAGTCCTCCATGGGCTGCACAAAATATCTGCTCTGCCATGGAGCACCTCCTCCTCCTCTTTCTCTGACCTTGGCGTTCCCTCTGTTGTTTATCACTCTTTTTGTTCCCTCTTCCTCTTACCATACAGCTTTTTCTACCCTTTCTTAAATATGTTTTCTCAGAGGTACCATAAACCTTGCTGATTGGCTCAAATTTGGCCTGCCAGTTGGAACCAGCTGTGTCCAGCACAGGGCAGCCCCTTACATCTTCCTATAGAAGCCACTCTGGCAGCCCCACCACCACCACCAAACCTTGCCACATACATCCAATACAGTTGCAGTTCCATGTATCTCTCTGAGAAGAAAAAGTTTATGTTCCTATTTAATCCTGAATTTTCATCTATCTATCTTGATTGGGTGGAAGGGAATTACCTTCACTGCAGTCTTCCACAGTGAAAATGGAAAAAACCCTAGTACCTGCTCTTGCTAATCCTTGAAAATGAATGCACAGGAAGCAAAAAGTTAGGTATCCAATTGAACAAAGCTCTCAAGCACATATTTATCTTTTAAGCATGTGTCTAAAGCTAACTGAAGTCAGTGGATTTTAAGCACGATTAAATATATGTCTAAGTATTTTTGCTAGTTAAAGCTGGAAATTAAACATGGGCACTCTACTTGGCAATCACAGAAGGAAAATGAAGCCAGATGTTTCACATAGCAGACAATTACTGCTCTTGGGTAATCACATCACTTCAGGTACTTAAGTCTGCCAGAAATATATTTATAAGCACTTTTTACATCTGAAAGAGCATTTTTCAGAGCACCAGGCCATGCAAGATTTATCATCTGTCTCTTCTATTTGCACAAGGTCTTGACGGTGCCACAGCATTTAAGTTTGGGGGAATGCCTCATGTTCAGAATTTGGGTGCTGCCCATCCCTTTCTGGAGTAGTGATAACTCATTCTGTCCTACAAATGACTTGTTCTTGAATTGCCCTTGTTCTGCTACTGTTACTCCCAGGCACAACCAGAAAAGACATCCTACCACAAAGCATGGTTTTTAAAATCAAGGCAGATTCCCAGGTTAATATTTGAGGAGGTTATTGATCACACTTGGCATCTAACAACTTATTAAGAGAAGTAGGATAGAAGATAAATACATCAACATGCACCTTCCTTGCTTGTAAGTATTCCAGCAACCTTCCCAGACCAAATTCTGTAGCCCACAATAAAGAAACAATAAGAAATGCTAACTCTTATCCAGGTAAAACCCATCGGGACAATTGGTAATACAGCTATTGGTTACTTCATTCAGGTAGTAGCCAGATTTATAGGTCATGCACTGGTCGCTATAGCTTCCAACACAGGTTTCACAATTGGGTGCACATTTTTTACAGCGTTTGTTGTCTGCGTTGTAGTGACCAGGTGGACAGGTCTAAACACAGATCCTGCAGACAGCAGGGAAGAGAAGGTAGAGTTGTTAATGAAATAGCCTGCCCCCAAATTCCTCAACCATGACTGCAAAGCAGAAGTATTTATCAGCATTCCTGCTTTTCTAATGATCACATGTTTACTAAAATGTAATCCTCCTGTCCTGGTTTGAGGTAAAACAGAACTAATTTTCTGTTCAGTAATTTTAATTTTTCAGTTGGGCCTCTTCTAACTAACTAAACTCTGAAATTAACAGCATATTGTTCAGAAACTGTTCACTCTCACAGTGATAAGACCTGATTATACCAAGGAATGGTATGCAGAGAGGCCCCTGCTTATACTTATTACTATAACAACCAAGGTCAGGCAAATTTGTTATTTGCCCCATTGGAAGGTCGGAAACAGAAAAGCGCAGAGGGGTCACACTGTAGGGAGGAACGGACAGGACAGGTGACCCAAAACTGACCAACAGGGTATTCCATCCTATCTGCATCATGCTCAGTATAAAAGCTGAGGGATCAAAGGGTCAACTCTCTTCCTTCCATGGCCAATGTCGGAAGAGGACCTTGTCTGTTCATCTGCCTTTGATCCCGATCCAAGCATTCCTGACTCCAGATCCGGAATCCGGCTCCTGTCCATCACCGAGTCCAGCCTGGGACTTTCCCCTGTGCCTGCTGGTGAAGTGATGGGAGCTTGATATGGTTTTGTATATACTGTATACTTTTTTTCCCTTTTTTTTTTTCTTCTTATTATGTATTATTTCATTATTTATTTATATTTTCATTAAAGTAGTTTAGTTTTTTCTAAACTCATAAATCTCTTTTTTATCCTCTCCTCTCTTTTTCTTAGAGGGGGGAGAAGGGGTCATCTGTCGTTCTGGTTGGTCAATTCAGTCAAAACCATGACACCTCCCAAGCATTGCATCCATCTGCCTCTTCTCTTATAGGCTGTTTTGTTTTCCTAGAATATTTGCTGTCTTACCGGCAAATGCCTTGTCAGACAGTCAGTCATATGGTATCATTTTAATCATCTACATCTTTTCCTATCTTGTACAAACTCACAGAAGCTGTAGTAGCTATCACAGTTATATATATAGCCACCTTATGAAAAATAATCAAGAGGTGAGGAAATAATCACGGAAGGGTGCTTGAAAGCTATATTTTAAATTCTGATTAGCTATTTTTTTCCAACTCCTAAAAGAAAAATTGTCAAATTCAGAGGAAAATAAATTATAGAATAATTGCCTAGGTTGGAAGGGACATTTCAGATCATCTAGTCCAACCATCAACCTAACACTGACAAAAATCATCACTAAACCATTCACTAAGCACTATGTCTTTTAAATACCTCCAGGAATGGTGACTCAACCACTTCCCTGGGCAGCCCGTTCCAGTGCTTAATAACCCTTTCAGTGTAAAAATTTTCCTTAATATCCAGTCAAACCTCCCCTGGTGCAACTTGAGGCCATTTCCTTTTGTCCTATCACTTGGGAGAAGAGACCGACCCCCGCCTCTCTACACCCTCCTTTCATGTAGTTGTAGAGAGCAATAAGGTCTCCCCTCAGCCTCCTTTTCTCTAGTCTAAACAATCCCAGTTCCCTCAGTTGCCCTTCATAAGACTTGTGCTCCAGACCCCAGACAACCACCCCCCCCCCAAAAAAAAAACTATTACGTAGTCAAAATAGCAGTTCATTTGGAGAAAAATATCCTGGAGAAGAGAAGGCTGAGAGGGGATCTTATCAATGCTTATAAATATCTAAAGGGCGGGTGTCAAGAGGATGGGGTCAGGCTCTTCTCAGTGGTGCCTGGTGACAGGACAAGGGGCAACATATGCAAACTGGAACACAGGAAATTCCATCTCAACATGAGGAAAAACTTTAAGGGTACCAGAGCACTGGAACAGGCTGCCTGGAGAGGTTGCACAGTCTCCTTCTCTGGAGATCTTCAAAACCCGTCTGGATGCATTTCTGTCCAGCCTGCTCTAGGTGAACCTGCTTTGGCAGGGGGGTTGGACTAGATGGTCTTCAAAGGTCCCTTCCAACTCCTACCCTTCAGTGATTCTGTGCTTCTGTGTGAAATAGCTCCAATAGGAGTTGAAAGCCTAAAGGCATTTCCAGCTTGAGGGATTAATTACTAAGATTTAGTAAAGCTATTCAGTGAGCCATCAATTTGCTTTAGCTTTGCACTGGTCAAAGTAGGTAATCACATATAGTGGTTGGTGGTCATACAAATTACCTCTTGGTGAAATGTACTTGATTTTGTTCCCTTGCTCATGAAAGCATTAAAAGTTTTATACAGTAGAATACTGCTAATATATTATTATTGTCTGCTTAATGTAAACCTCCTAGGTGAATAAACAATTTTATACAGTAATTCTGTAAAATTTTTTTATTCAGAGATGTTCAAAGGCTTTTGGAATTCATAACAAGAAATTCTTAGCAATATCTTTGTCACAAGAATGTCAATATAAATGACAAATAATATGATTAGCGGCTACTCTGGTTACTAAGTGGGTGACAATTGGTTCAGGCAGCTACCACAACAAAAGTGAACCAGCCCCCAGGGTCCAGACTAGCTTCTTTCTGTGCTGCTACATGCCTTAGCTAACTAAACTTCCATCTCACCTGAATCTCATGTTTACAGTTTTCAAATAGGTCCTTCCAGCTAAGGGAGAAGAGGACTGTTGACTCCTGCCTTTACATATGGAGAATAGGGCATGTCATAACTATTTTAGAAACTTTTGGTGAATGAAATGCTTTGAGTTTGCCAGCCTCCTTGAGATTCCCCTTAACATCAGGCAAACTTGAAGTAAAGTGAGTTTGTTTCATATAACAAAAGCATAAGAAGTTAGCAACCTTTACATACAAGTTACACATTGTTGGCATTATACCGCATGTGCAAGCTGAGGTAACTGTCTTTAGGTGATTCATATAGTTCCCTCTAGCTGGGATCCACTCTTTTACATTATACCTCAAACCTTGCTCTTCACTTTCACTGCAATTTACAGCCAAGGCTCTTAAACTCTCTCCCGGTTCTGTAATTTCTGTTAAACTATGTTCTCCATCTTCCCCTTCTAAAGTATGGTGGTGATAACTGAAATGGACACCAGAGAACGACATCTATCCAGCCCATGCCTGAATAGCTCTCTTCCTTCCAAATGCTTTCTTTTCCTTCTAAAAGCTTTCTATGGAAAACAGCAGAGATGTATAAGATAATGTTATTCATATATATGTGTATTTGTGTGCATGTATATATATTTATAAATACATATATAAAAACCAGTGTATTCTTCATAGCATGTTAAATGTACTATAAAATTCTATACTCTATGCTTACAAACTCATAAGGATAAAAAAATATATAACTTTAAATAACAAAACAAATAATTCTGATCTTAATTTAAGAAACAATTTCAGTTAACTCCCACTACTCCCACTTCTCTATGAGAAAATCCTGATGTAACTTTTTTTTATTAGACATTCTGTCAGCACTATGTTTTAGCCTCAGAATATTATTTTTTCTACATATCGTTACTATAAATCCTGCATAATTATTATCAGTTGTGCCACTGCAATTCTAAGTAATTAAATGAAATATAAATATAACTTTATTCTTCTAGTCAGAGAAAATCCATTAAAGGTTCATTATATTCATTATGGATATTGTTTTTGTTTGAATAATATTAGTTATTTAATTTAAAATGAATCAATTAGTTTATTTTAGTATTTCAGCACCATGTAATTGTTTCCCAGACAAAAAAGACCACAGACCCTGCTGTGGGATCAGAATCCTAGTGTTGAATTAATGCAAAAAGACCAAGAGGCACAAAATGTAGAAGAGGGAATGTATCAAGTAAGCAAGCCAGGATTCTTGACAATATCAAAGTCCTATGACATAAACATTTTTATATGTAGAGTCTCAAGTTATTCCTTTAACCCATTATGCATTCAATAAATGCACAATCAGAGTAAATGAATGATACTTCAAAGAATGGACCTGAATAGTCATCTGTTCCATAATCTTCTGTAGGGTCTTTGAGTGGACTAGAGCGCACTCTTTCCACTTTTGGAAAATCATTTATTGGTGAATAAGGCTGGATGGATGTTCCATACAGTACTAAGGACCATTCTTTCAGTTTGCCTAGAATTTAAATATTTAATATCTAGTTTTAGAAACCATTCATATGGTGTTCAGCAAGGTGAGTTTTTGCTTCAGATTTCACTTTTCCTCATAGCATTAATTATCCAGTTATTATTGTTTGAGAACTTTTAGCTAACTATCTAGTGGAACTACCTGTTCCCTGGACACCCAGCCTCATGAGCTAGGAGACAGGGAGGGGAAGCAGAATGAGAGCATCAAGATTAAAGAGGAAGAGATCAGTGACCTGCTATGCCACTTGGATGCACACAAGTCTTTGGGACTGGATGGGCTACACCCAGGAGTGCTAAAAGAGTTGGCAGACGTGCTCGCCAAACCACTTTCCATCATTTACAGGAAGTCATGGCTAACTGGAGAGGTCCCAATGGACTGGAGGGTGGCAAATGTAACACCCATCTATAAGAAAGGCAAAAAGGAGGATCCAGGAAACTATAGACCTGTCAGTCTAACCTTGATACCAAGGAAGGTCATGGAACGGGTCATCTGGATTGCCATCAAAACCCACATAATGGGCAACCAGGGGATCAGGCCTAGTCAGCATGGGTCTATGAAAAGCAGGTCCTGCCAGACAAACCTGATCTCCTTCTATGACAAGATAACTAGATTATTGGACGAGGGAAAGGCTGTTGATATTGTATACCTGGACTTTCGAAAAGCATTCAATACTGTCCCCCATACAATTCTCGTGGAAAAACTGGCTTCACACGGCCTGGATGAGCATACGATCCACTGGATCAAGCACTGGCTGAGTGGAAGGTCCCAAAGAGTGGTGCTCAATGGATTCAAATCCAGCTGGCGGCCAGTCACAAGTGGTGTGCCTCAGGGCTCAGTGTTAGGACCATTTCTGTTTAACATCTTCATTGATGATCTCGATAAGGACATAGGGTGTATCATCGGTAAGTTCGCAGATGACACCAAGTTAAGCAGGGGTGTTGATTCCCAGGAGGATAGGGAAGCCCTACAGAGAGACTTAGATAGATTGGATCATTGGGCCAACATCAATGGTATGAGCTTCAACAAGGCCAAGTACCAGGTCCTGCCCTTGGGCCACAATAACCCCATGCAGCGCTACAGGCTCGGGGAAGTGTGGCTGGAAAGCTGCCTGGCAGAAAGAGACCTGGGGGTTCTAGTTGACAAGCGGCTGAATATGAGCCGGCAGTGTGCCCAGGTGGCCAAGAAAGCCAATGGCATCCTGGCTTGTATTAGAAATACCATGACCAGCAGAAGTAGGGAGGTGATTGTCCCCCTGTACTCAGCACTGGTGAGGCCACACCTGGAGTATTGTGTCCAATTTTGGTCACCTCAATACAAGAGAGATATCGAGGTGCTGGAGCGAGTGCAGAGG